>BJBW01011545.1:0-21227 GCA_004320125.1 Scolopax mira
TGGCCTTGTCTGGTTTGCACATTATGTTCTGGTTAAAAGAATGTGAGTTCTCTGGGACAAATGCTTTCATGCCTGTCAGTACAGAGTCTCACAGAGTTGGATCCTGGCTCACAATTGGGGATCTTAGCTCTATTGTGATATAAATAATAAGCTTAATGAACTTGTGGGAGAAAGATATCTTTGTTAATTATTCAATAGCCCTATCTCTTCAAATAAGATACAGTTAAGTAAAGCTCCCAGTAAATATCTGAAACTTCCAGCTGAAGTAGAGCAGAGCCAACATACCTCAGCTGTTGAAGAAGAAGGTGGGCAACCATTTTTTGCCTCACGGCCCAGAAAGCGTGGGGAAAGTGACAGTAGTTTTGAAACAAAGAAGCAACAGAATGGAGAAGATGCAAATTTATTTGGCAGTCCTCTTTTAAAGACTCTCTAATTCCAAATGCTGTTTTATATGCAGGATGTAACTGCCCTTCATTAGATAAAGATACAGGTGACTGTTGCCAGTATTTGAGCTGATTTATAGGCATCACAGACTTCTCCATTAGAAATTAGCTGAGTGGATAAAAGGGATGCAAAATTCCTTTTAGTCATAGTTCTTGTGAAAAGTCTGCAGCTAGGATTTGTAACTGTTCAGCCACATTTGACTCAGTTTTCTTTATTTTGTTATCTTCTTTTTTTTTATTTTTCACGGAGCTGTCTGAAAACTCCTTCAAGTCCATAGGGAAGACTTAAAAAGTGAAGCAGAAGATTTGGTTGGCTGTTTGGAAGCAAGCTATCTGCAGTGATTTTTGGCTTTAAAGGGTATTAAGCAACATCCAACACATGATTTTGAGCTCATTCTTAGGAAATAACCTACAATTTCACACTGTGGTATTCTACAAATACTTGGCCCAGATGTGGATAGGCTTTGTGTGTAAGACATTAAGCCAAATTTTACCTTAAGAGGTACATGCTCACAATATCCATCAACTCCAGTGAATGCCCTGGGGAACTTTGATGGGCTCAACAATTTTGGTTTTGAACATGCATTTTTAAAATCCTGTGTATAATTTTGAATCTTAAGATTTTAATGTATTTTGTGTGCTACAACACAAACATTTCCTTGTTTCATAATTCCTAGTTTAGCTGCTAAAGATAGAGAAACACATATCTCTGTGGCAGTCAAGCCTGCATACCTATGTTTAGGTACTAGAGATTCCATTGAGAACTTTGGGGACTTGACAGAAGGGGCTTCCATAGTACTATACATATTTTCTTTTTTTTTTTTTTACCATAGAATAAAGACATACCACAGACATCATTGTGGATTGATTTCAAACACCATAATTTAAATCACTGGTTTTAATCATGGTTTTCCTAAGAACCCAGGGAACCTTGATTAGAATAACTGATTGTAACCTTGTTTTACATTTAGATTTTTAATTATAAAAGGCTAAATGATAAGCATGAGGATACTCTATATCTGTGCACATTTATTTAAACCAATATAGCTCTGCATAACTTCATCATATACTTTAACATCTATATTTTTCCCTAATGACTATTTTTGCTCGTAATTTATTTCAAGCTCTATTTGAATGGAAATTGAAATTTAATTAGAGTGCATAAAATAGCACTGTGAATTTTTTTTTTCAATTTCAGAAACTACCTAAAATCTGCTAGGCACATAAAGTAAATGCATTAAAATATATTTTAATTTTGGAACTGATGATTTTTTGAGGGTCTGTAGCTTATAAAACTATTTACTGTGGATTACCATGTCCTTAAAGATTTTAAAAGTGGCAGACCTTATACCTAATTTGGTTCATAGCAAGTTTCTTCTCTGTGTTTTCAAGATGGCAAAAGCCATTAGATTGTGCCTAAGAATGCACAGCTTTTCCCTTGATAAATCCTTCCAATGACACTGGCCCATTTGTATGATTACTCCAAGAAGATTTATTCTTTTGAAGAAGGTTTGCAATTCTTGAGGCATTTTCATCATTTGAATTTCTTTCTTGCATTAATTTTAGTCCTGGCTTATGTTTCATAACAATGGCTAAATTGCTTGAGTAGCCTCCATTTACTCAGTAAAATGGAGTACTCCAGAACTACATTTACTCAGCAGCCTCCATTTACTCAGCTATTTCTTATTTTACAAGGACTGGTATTTCCCCTGCTGTTCACAATTTGCCTTGGATCCTTCTCTGGAGGTGTATAAAGCATTGTAATAGCCTTTTGGGTGATCGAGATAGCGCAGCGACTGTAAGGAGAATATTGTTGTGGCAGGACAGGAAGTTTCTGGTTTACAAGTTTTTCATGAGAAAATGTTCCTTTATAAAAATTACTGTTTTTCAGGAAGGTGTTTTCAGTCCATTTTGCCCATTTCCTTTGTATACTTTTGTGTTGCAGAAACTTCTATTTCGAATAGATTATATGAGTGTACTAAATAAGCATCGGTTCTTTTTTCTCTAAGTGTAAACCCATCCTGAACTTGGCAATAAAAACATGTTCATCTCCTCAGCTTTTACCAGAGAAGTACTAATCCGAGGCAATTCCAAAGAAAGTTCTGGGGGAAGTGGGAGGAATTGCACAGTAAATGGGTGTTGCGGGAGGAGGCATCACTGGCTTGAAAACACAACTGTTGGAGGAGATCTCCAGAGGTAAGAGTATCTGGGAATTGTCACATACAGAGAGCCTGGCAGGTAGTAAATCAAAAACCAGAAGTCACTTAAAAAGAATGTAAAATGTGAGTTAGTTATTAGCTAGACCTGAGCTTGCCATGGGTTCTCAGGGCATAAAACCTTCTAAAACTTGTGATATCTGTCATTCCTGTTGTTGGAGGTTATACCCTGTTGAAATTGCATCTTTTCCAAGAGTAACAATTGAAAATTACCCCAAATATAGTCTGTAGATGAAGAGACACAATGTACTGTCCATGAGCTGGGTATTAAACGGTGAAGTTCATTTGCTAACTGAGCAATTAACTTGGGGTACTGTGAGTTGGAATTGGGAATTTGAAATCAGCTGCAACCGACTACTGAACTGCAGTATTTGTCTTTTATTCACAGGAAAATTAAAAAGCTCTTCCTCCTCCTGTTTCATTCACCCTTTGGTTTTCAGTTCAGACACCTGTATGAGGACTCGGGTGAAGAAGGGACTGAGGTTGATTCATGGAAAAAGGCTAGCTTGGGAGTATGTTGCTTGCAGGGACAGTTTGCAGGAGTAAGAGGTTAAAAGGTCAATCGGTTTGGCCTCCTTTGGGAAGGAGGTGTGGAAAGATGTGGAAAGAAGGTAAATTAGGTTTCCTTTTCCTATGTAGAAGGCTAACATCAATTCAGAGGGGAAAAATAGAAACGCCTTTGATAAAATAATGTTAACAGACTAGAGTTGAGGAAGAGCATTCATCTTTACAAATCACTTTAAATTACATCAGATGATGAAAGAGCTATTTATAGTAATCATGCATCCAAGACTTATTAACCCATTCCTCAAAAAGGAGAGTCCATGTTAGGCACTCACACATGGTTAACAGGGACTTGTGTTTCAGGCAAAGAATGTGAGTCCATGCCATTGTGATTTCTTTCCATGTTTAATAATTTGGTTTTCTTTAAATATTTATTTTGAAAATATCAGTTTTTCCCAACTTGCCATTTATAATAAACAGTCAAAGCTGTACTCCACTTCCCATGGGAAGTCTATTTCCCTCCATTGTACATGCCCAGCCTCTTATTGTTAGATTCCAGGAGTACAAGGCTGCCCACATGGGTTTGTTTTGCCTTTAGCAAAAGGGCAATAGTGCATTTTGTTCTGACCAACATTTCCCATCCCTGCATTGGCAAAGAGGAAGGGTCTGGCAGCAGATTTCTTGAGTTACATACTCGGATCTAAATCCTGGAGGTGAAATTCCCAATATTGTATGTCTGTCTCCGACTTGGAGAACTTGTCACAGCCCTGATGATCAAACAGTTATGCTTTAAATGATGAAATAATTTATCTCACTGTAAACAGACAATGTGAGTTTCTATTTTTAGTTTTGACAGAAATACCTTGATGATCTGGAAAAGCCTGATATTGTCAAAACTTTTAATGTTAAAACAAGACTTTAAAAGGCATTGACTGATCTGTGGTTAAAGGGTGACTGAGGAAAAACTCTGGTCTTCCTAACTCTGTGAGAAATTATAATTGTGCAACCTTCAAATTACCATGGGAGAATTATTGGGTTGTAAATTGTTTTCCAAAGTGTTATTTACAATTAGAGATTTCTTGACCATGATTTCAATGGTATTTGCCTCTTTCTTCACTTCCAATTCACTGCTCCTCATGGCTTGTTCTTTAGGTCCAGCTATGTTTAAAAATGCATTTCTGTGTGAGTCCAATGAAAACTTGTTTGATTCTTTTACAAATCAATAATAATGATAAAAATCCTCCTCATTCTGCCCTGCTTTACCTGTTTTAGAGCAGAAGGCTTCTGGTGCTGTTCTTTATAAAATTAATGTATCTGTGCTTTATAGGGACTGGAACAGTAACAAAAGGAGCGTAAAAAGCGTATTACTTCTGTGACTCATAGGGCTTGTATGTAGGGGCTTATCTAGACGTGTGTTACTGATGGCCATCAGGATTGAAAGGAACATTTTTGGTGACTTAATTATGCATCATTAAGTCAGACTGCAATTAGCTGTGCTCACGGAGCTAACCCTGCACAGCACAGTTAGTATGCTCCTGGAAAACTCTCCCTTCCTGTGCCTTTGCAGGCATTCAGTTCATTAGAACTAAAGCAGGTAGAGGCAATTTCCCTTTTCTTAGTTATATGGGGTGAGCAAAAAATGTGAAATAAAGTTATAATTGCTAATAAATTGTCCAAGCACTCCAAAGGGGAGTGGGTAAAGCAGTAGGCAGTGTGCTTTAGGGTTAATACAGCTGGATCAGCTGGGAGCCCAGGGCCTGTGCTGTGATCCAGGCTCCCTGCTATTGGCTGAGAGCAGGGGAGGGAGGCAGAGGGAGAAAATCCACCGCTTAATTTAGACAGTGACGGATGGGTTGCTGTGCAGGATGTTTCACTCCTGGATGTCTGGGGTGATGCAGATGCTAAAAAGGGAAATGCATTTTCTCATCGCATCTTTACGAGCAAGGTGTCATGGTTGGCAGCTCACCCCGGCCTACATCTCTTTGTGAGGCTGCTGAAGATGCTTGAGGGGGTGGCAATCTTAATCATATATATAATATCATAGTGCCATGCTTCTTGCCCTTGTCCTGTCCC
The DNA here is from genome assembly GCA_004320125.1 of Scolopax mira. Taxonomy (NCBI): domain Eukaryota; kingdom Metazoa; phylum Chordata; class Aves; order Charadriiformes; family Scolopacidae; genus Scolopax; species Scolopax mira. The sequence goes on from BJBW01011545.1 coordinate 5,237, forward strand.
CCCACTTTTCCATGCATTTGGGCTGGCTGCCTCCACATCACCTGTTGTCCAGGCATTGGCATTTACTTTTGTGGCTGGACACATCAAATACGACACGCATCTGGGCTCTTTTATTCCAGAGCTGTAGCTTTGAATACATTAGGATATATCTTCAGAGTGAGCAGGCCTATCCATAGTACGTGAAGGCACAACAGATATGTTTAAGCATCTCTGGCAGAGAATTATGTGAGAAGCTTTTGCTTGGCTAAAAAATGGTGCTGTCAGCTAATGCTGTTATGAGAGAGAGGGAATACAATTTTTATACCCAATGTCTGAGCAAGTGGACATTGATTGTAGAGGCTGCAGCTGCTGCCGTCACAGGCAGCCCAGGGAGGCTACATCGTGATCTGGGTAACTATGTGTACAGTGCTCTCAGTCTTTTTTTTTTTTTCCCCCCTTAGGATGGATTTGAGAGGAAATACATTATTTTCCTGCCATTCCTGAATAACCTTCTACTGATTGGTCCTTATTTAAGTCATACTGCCATGCTGTTATTGAAAAGTGGCTGTCACACAGCTGAAGATTCTGGGCGTGGACACAATACATACGAACTTGTGTTACTTCCCATTTCTTATGAGAATCAGTGCCATGGAATGTCTAGTCTTAAGTCCTCCTTCAGCTCAAACATAATTCCACATAGTGTTTTTTGTGGTATACTTTTCTTTAGATCGTATATGCATATATATGATTTTTACAAAATAATTTTATGAAGTATGCTGCCCTTTCCTCCTCCTCCTCTGTGTTATAGTGGCACAGCTGAATGTGTGGATGTCCAAGGAATGGGAGTAGGGAAGAAAAATGACAAAAATAAAGCACAAGCAAGTTCAAGATGAGGGGGTGCACTCTGTTAAACCTAGGTACAAAGCCAGAGAGAACTATGTGGAAATCATTGCACAAAATTTTGGGAAGGATTTTCAGATGCTTTTTATGCCACTTTGCTCTGGCATATGGTTGTGGACCTCACAGTCCTTTTATTTGCAGTGTGTGCTGGTTATAGGTTGGGCTGATGCAGATTGTTTTTAGTGTCATCCTGAGCTCCTGCCTGCAGACACTGTGTGCTGATGACACTCAGCCAAAGGCTTTAATGTGCCTCATGCAGGCCCAAGATCATAAATAGCTTTTATTTTCAGAATTCAATGAGCAAATGGCCTTTTCTTAGCTCAGCCCAGCCTTATTTGCTTTCTATTTTAGGGGATAATGGTAATTGTTAGCTTTTCACGTATATACCCAACTGTTTTGCCAGAGTTAAAATCAGGTTTAGTTAAAAGCCATCTCAGCCTAATAAGGCAGTACTGGGTTATTAGTTTACTTTGATTCTAGATGTTTAACATTTCAGTGATATTACCAGAATGGATATTATGATGTTAATTTACTCTTGCAAAACACTTCAAGGAACCCAGAAAGAGTAAGTAAATGTCATTGTTGCTCCAGAATAATGAAATAATGGTATCAACCCCTTGTATCACACGTGAGCACAAGAGTAAGTGCAGCAATACCACCTTTGGCTTGCAAGAAGCAATTAAACAGGTAGGGATAGTTCATGGATCCCTATTTCCTCCATGTACCTGGTTTTGGCACCAATAAAGATGCTGGACTAGGTAGAATTTTTGCATAAGGCAATTTTTCTATTCTGACTGTTTCAGAAACCCAGTCAGAAGCAAAACTAAATGGTTTAAAAATCTCTTCCTTTGTTCCACATCTGAGAAATTTCAGCTTCACAAAAGATTCCTTGATAAAACTGGAAAAAAAACCCATGGAAAACACAGCAGATTTTTTGAGACATTAATGTAACAGGGAATGTATCACAGTTTGGCAGGACCCCAGGTCAGGGATGTGAAAGCTGGCACAGGAGGAAGAAGCAGTAGTTCTAGGCAGCTGAGAAATGGGTGCTGTTTAAAACTGCAGTGCAACATCCACTGGGGCTGGAGGAAAAATCCCGTTTGTTGTCACAATCGGAAGAAGAAATGCATGTTTTCAGATTTAGCATGATGATTCTATGATTCTATAAGAAAGTGCAGGCTGGAAGGGACCTAAAGAGGTGATGTAGTATCTGTCCAAAACCAAAGGCAAGATGAGTGTCCCAAAGCCATCCTGACAGATGTTTGCTTGCCGCCTCCTCAGCCCCATGCTGGCAATTCCATAACTTCCCTTGGTGACCCCTTCCAGCCTTTGCTGTCGTTCCGGAGTGGCATGGAGCCTTGAGCTGGCATGGGAGAGCAGAGGGGTCCATTACATGCTGTCAGTCCTTGTCATTTCATGATTTCAATTTGTAACATTTGTCCTCTAGAGCAAAGTCCTGGTATTAGGACATCTCAGGGTTGCTTTTCAAGTCCAAGTCGTGTCAACGGTCCGTGTCTTGCATTTTATCACAAGATTCCATGGTGCTTACTCCCCTTTTATTTATTTTTTTTAAAGGGACTTTAGAAGAAGAATAATGCTGAGAGATAGAGGGATGTGCTGCAAATGGTGACTTGGACAGCAGGAATGCATATATTTGGGGCTCTCTTGGCCCATTATTCAGCAAATGAAAATCAGGCCCTTTGGTGTGAAAAGGAGTTACTCTCCTCTCATTATCAGTTGTGATAATTAACCTGAACTCAGCCTTTTGCAGGGTGTGGTGTTGCCTGGGCTGTGAACCCACAAGGAGATGAAGGTTTTCAGGCTGTACCTGTTCAGTCAGCTTGAGCAGTGCAGCCAGGATGATCTTTTTCCTGGTGCCTGGGCTTTAACTGCTCAGATTGCTCTGTTGATCTCAATTTGCTGCTATTTGTTAATATTTCAGGCATGTGGAGAGGTTGTTGCATTCTCCAAAGGAACACTGAGTTTGGGAATAATAACATATGGAAAATCTTTTGTTCCAGGCCATCTCCTCTGTGGCTTCCATGTGTGCCTCAGCTGATGGGCATTCCCTTTCTGCTTCATTGATCTTCCAGGCCTTCTCTTCCCTAGGTCCCTCTGTCCCGAGGCTGGGCACAGAAGCTGTAGCTCAACCCTTGCAGTTCAGTGCTGTCTGCCACATCAGTCTCTTCAGATCTTACCCTGTGCTGAAATTCTCCTGACCAAGAAATCTGTTTGTTGGAATGGAGAGGGATGGGAGCTTGGGGCTGAGCCAGAGATTTCTGATGTGACATAAGATGTTGTGGCATCCTCTAGGACAGAGGGCATTCTGTGCTCCTGGCTCCAGGGTCACATTCTGCCATCAGAATCTTTCAGAATTGCAGTAAAATGTCTGCGTCAACTACCAAGGTAGTACCAAAATCCCTGAGTGAGATTCCTTATGCCTATTACAGACCATGAGAACTACAGTTTCCCACATCTGCAGGTGGAGGACAATAGTCCCTGCCATGCAGCCTTCGCTGCTGTCATACTGCTATCACCCTTGCCTTGGGCCCTCCCTGAAAAAAGGTCCCCTGGTCCCAGCAGAGCTGTGCCACCGCCCCTGAGCTGGGTAGACACATTGGGCTTTGCTGCCACCCAACGGGGAAGCACAGAAGTCCTGATGATGCTCACCCAGGCCTCCTTATTTAGCTTCGTGTAAGCAGTCAAGATTTTGCTAAAAGGAAAACAAGAAAAACCACTGATTGCTCTGGAAGATAGGAAGTTTTCTGAGTGATAATTTATGTAACTTGTTCCTAGAAAAATATGAAGTTTGTACAGAGTTTGCCTGGTAGTCTTTGAATCATAAATAGCATGAAAACCAAGAGGTACTTTACCCTCTTCTACTGAGTATGTCTGTGATGATGAAGACTGAATCTTCAGACAGGACCCAAGAAGCATCTGAAGAAAGGAGATATATCTTGGTGCTGCTGTATAATTCTCTCATGTGGTTACCAAGTGTAGCAATTGGTGGATTGTTAATGAATATTTTTAATGAACCAAGAAACTTTCAACAAATGCATTTGTATGTTTATTTGCAGATTGTGCTGGCTGTGGAAGAGACATAAAGAATGGACAAGCATTGCTAGCTCTGGATAAGCAGTGGCACCTGGGGTGCTTTAAGTGCAAGGCCTGTGGAAAGGTCCTAACTGGGGAATACATCAGCAAGTAAGTAACCCCTGCTTCTCTTCTGCATCCTTGGTATGAATTCGTGGTGACAGTGAAGAAGAGCTTGCAGCAAAGTTTGCCTTTTGAAATCCAGTTTTGGCAACCTTTCTATATACGCCAAAGCCTTTGTGCCCAGTGAGAGATGAATTGGGAAAGGAAAGTAAACTGCAAAGAGCAACTGAAAAGCAGTGCTTAATAATACTAGTTTGTATTTCACAGAATCATCATGGTTGAAAGGGACCTCTGAGATCATCGAATCCAACCTCAAAAAAAAAAAAAAAGAGACAACCAAACAACAACAAAACAAAAAACACAACACCCCACCACATCACACCCACTCACAAACCAATAATCTTGGGCACTAGAGCATGCCCTGAAGAGCCATGTCTGCACGTTTCTTAAATACCTCCAGGGCTGGTGCCTCCACCACCTCCCTGGGCAGCTGTTCCAGTGCCTGACCACTCTCAGTGAAGTAATTCTTCCTAATATCTAATCTAATCATCCCCTGCTGCAACTTTAGACCATTTCCTCTGGTCTTGTCATTATTCCCTTGGGAGAAGAGGCCAACACCCACTTCTCTACAACCTTCATTCAGGGAGTTGTAGAGGGCAATGAGGTCTCCCCTCAGCCTCCTCTTCTCCAAATTAAACATACCCACTTCCCTCAGCCTCTCCTCGTATGACTTGTTCTCCAGACCCCTCACCACCTTGGTGTCTCTCCTCTGGACACGCTCCAGCAGCTTAACGACCTTCCTGTAGTGAGGGGCCCAAAACTGAACACAGTACTTGAGGTGAGGCCTCACCAGTGCCAAGTACAGAGGCACCATAACTGGCCTACTCCTGCTGGCCACACTATTCCTGATACAGGCCAGGATGCTGTTGGCCTTCTTGGCCTTCTTGGGCACACTGCTGGCTCATGTTAAGCCGGCTGGCCACCAATGCTCCCAGGTCATATTAATACCAGTATGGAAGGGGTTGTATCTCAATGTTCTCACAAAGGATTAGGTGAACTCTAGCATGTATTTTCTGTGTTACCGAGATAAAACTTTGTGCCATTTTGCATTCCAACGTGCAATTTTGAGGAAAAAATTAAGAACCTATCCATTGCTTGCCTTTGCTTGAGAATAGAGTAAATGTGATGAAGTGTTTAACCTGACACTGTGTTTCTTATCTCCATATAAGAAGCGAACAAAGAGAGTTTTGAGAGGAAGGAAGCATAGAGGAAGAGAATGGGGAAAAGTGGTGTAATGATAAAATAGAGGGAATGAAGATACAGTCTCTATTCCCCTCATATAACAAAAAGTAGGGAAACTACATTTCACAAACCTGCCATTAAAGGGTTTATAAGGTTTAATAGAAAGTAATATCTGCAATTTCTCAAAAGAAATTCAGTGCCTGCGAAATACTCCTAAGCTGACTAGTATTTCCACTTTTACTGTATGTTCCTTGTTCATACTAAAAAATATATAACCTTACACTTACACAAGGAATGGCTTATACTCTTGCAGACTACCAAAGATTTTTTTGCTGAAGTCAACAAAAAACACCTGCCTATGATAAAAACTCCCGGACATAGTTCCAGTGATTCTCTAGAGTTGCACCACCTGTAGGTGGAGGGTGCCTGTTCTAAAGACTGAGACAGATATACTTCAGTGGTTTGTACTGGATGACTGTATGGGATTCCCTAAATGGGAATTTAAGGAATAATTCTAAGAGGCACTAATGAGAATATAATTTATTTTTTTGCTACTATGAAATATTTCCCTTGAATTCTCTCCCATTTTGGTATTGCTGTATGTAAGAGTTCCAGACTGAAGACAACAGAAGAGTGTAAGTCATGCTGATACCTGTTTATTAAAAGGTGGTTTGCAATTTATGGATTTTCTTTTTCAGAGATGGCTCTCCTTATTGTGAAAAGGACTATCAAGTTCTTTTTGGAGTCAAATGTGAAGCATGTCACCAGTTCATTACTGGGAAAGTCCTAGAGGTAGGTGTTTTATAAACTAGAGTTTAAGAATTGGGCTATGCCCCATTATGTCCTTATGAAATCATGTCTGGTCCTAGGCCGTGTGGATTAACTCTAGCTTTAGTGATTTTTAATTATCCTCTTCTATGGAACAAAAACCTTTACACAATAAAGTTTGTGGAAGAAATGTGGAACCATGAAGAACTGCAGTTATAGGTGTATTTCATGAAGAAGAAACTGGATATATTGGATGTTTTATAGTGAATAGCAGAAAATAAACCTCAAAGTATTACAGAAATCAAAGCAGCTGGAATTTGCTAGTGAATATGTATTACAGGTTCTCTTCTTCGTGTCCAGTCTACCACAGATGTAAGATCTGTCATCTCTCATAGTTTCAGGCTTGACACAGAAGTGGGTATCAGCTTGTGGCTTTAGTTCTGGAGGTTTCTCTGGTTCAATATTCAGAATATTAACCAGGATGGTAGCACCAAATGAGGGTCTCGGAATGCATGTGGACACCTGATGCATTTATCACTTCATCTACTGAAAGGAAGTACAATTTTTTAATTAGTCTGCCTCCTTTGCGATGTGTATCTAATTCCTTTGGAGACCCATATAGATAATTTTCCCTTGAGTAGGAAGGCTGTGTCTCTGGTTTTTATCTGGTGGTCTGCTACCATCTGCTTGTCTGTTCCTGTCTACTCTTCTCTACAGTTTAGTACCATGTATTGGTGACACTCTAGTTTCATTCCAGTGCAGGAGAGAAGTAATTGGATCTGTGAGCTTGAGAAGCATAGAATAATTCTAACTGGTTTAGGTGCACATGATAGGTGCTCTAACCTACAAGCAATGCAACCTATTCAGAGGCATGGAGATGAAAATGATAAAAGAGGAGGATATTGGAATCTGTGGAGAACTGGAAAGAAGTAAGATACTCCTATTTGGAGCCCGTTGTGTAGTGGCTACGACTATGGCAATGTTGCACTTATGTTTCTTGTCCTAGCATCACTGAGAAAGAAGCCTAGCTTTTTGGGAGGATTGTGAGCTGTATCCATTCAGAACTGAATAAATTGAGACTAAGGGAAGATTAGTTCAATTGAACTAGGATTTAGCTCTCCATCATAATCTAAGTTAACAGAGATGTTGTGTCCCAGGCAGGACCTTGATGCAGTCATTTTGACCTCAAAGTTGGTTTCTTACTCCATAGTTCTTACTCTTCTGATGGCTCTTTATTATCAGAAGAAGAGACAACATTTTGCTGAAGCAGTGAAACACATCCAGCCCCTTGTAAAGATCCACCTCTTCTAAGAGTCAAAGTCATAGAAAAAAGATAAAGATTTTTCCACTTGACCTAACCCCTGCAGAATCAGAATGTGTTGAGGAATTAAAAAGAGATCCTTTGAATGATCTTATCAATACATGGAAATCTTAAGCATTCTAAGTTCTGGGTAAGACTAGAAATTTTGCTTGAATATTTGTGCCTTTCATTGATTATCAGAGGCACAACCCATAATAATACAGTAGAGGGCAGCAGTAGTTCTCAATTTGTAAGACCAAACTCCTCTAAACTTGAATTACTCATATAGTGCAACTCTTTCCTGATCTGTTAAGTGCCATTTGAAGGCTGACTGCTATTGGAAAGGTGTAGATTGGACAAGTCCTTAGAAACATTCACCAAAAAAAATAGTACCGTGTAATCAGGGAAGCCATTCAGACATTGGCTTAATGTACTGCAGGTAGTCCATCAAAAGAGTTCTCCGGGTATCATCTGGGGGGGCAACTGCAGGAGAGACATTCAAGCACTTTATGTGATTAGGGGTGCTTCAAAAGATCAGAAGATAGAGGTGAGCAGCTAACATTCAATGATCAGACCAATTTATCAGAACTGTGGGCTAGTTTCTTGGCTCCTCCTAGAAACATTTTACATTAACAGAGATGCACAGTTCTAAAGGGGCAGTGCTAATGAATCTAAATTAGATTAAAGGAACTAATAAGTCAAAACTTAGGATGAGAAAACCATGTGTCAGCACATGTGTCCCCTTGGGGCAGAAAAAGTAGTCTAAAGGATGACATAAATCCTCTGGTAACAACAGAGATGAGAAATCGGAAGCAGCCACAGGGCCATGGAGATAATTCACAGAACAGGATGCCACAGTTCAGGGAGGACAGCAGACCTATTTGGGAAAGGACAATTAACAATCTCCTTATCCTGTGCAGGAAATCACTCTCAACCTTTCAGTACACCTGAAGTTTTTTTTTAGATTGAGATTCCCACAGGAGGACTACTGCCTTCCCTCTTTGTTTTCTTTGGTGACATTTGGGTATTTTTGATTATTTATATCATGTGGGTTGTCTCTTGTCCTGCTGCCTCTCTTGGGAAGGAAACAACATTCTTAGTGTGAAGTAGCACAACTATAGGAACTGTCTTGGCAGAGGTTATGGCATCACTGAGCAGCCCACGTTCTACCTACTAACTTCTGGTGGGAAAAAACTACAATGTTTTGTATTTTGGCTGTGCTAATAAAAAAAGCAGTAGTAAATTCACTGATCAGCATCTTTCGCTTTATTTGTCAATAAAATGATTTATGTCAGGTGCAGAGTAAACTGTTTCGTCATCTTCATCCAAAGAAATGATTAGAAGATATTGGAGGGAAGTATATAGTACATTGTACACAAACATTTCCCTCTAATGGACCAGAAGTGATTAGCAGCATGCCATGGTAGTGCTGCTTTATTTTCTGATTATTCTTACTCCATCTGGGGCAGTCTGTAGAAAAACTAAAAGGAAATTAAAACAGGAAACTTTGCTCTGGGTTCACAGAGGCTGGTGATACCTATTTTTCCAGTAATGGAGATTTTTTTTTTTTATTTAAAGAGAAATTGAGATTCTTTGCAACATTGCAGGCTTGGATGCCTTTTTTTTGTCCCTCAGTATGGCTCAGCAGCTCTGAAAAATTAGGGATTCAGTCTTCAGCAGTGAGCAGCCAGCATGAGAGACAACCACAGAACCACACCTCCTGGAACTAAGAGTCCTCATCTCAGAAGCAGCTCTGCTGTGCCCCTGGTGGGCACCCTCAGCAAAGCCTCTCAGAAAGGCCAAGGTTTGAGTTCAACCCTTAAGATTCAAGCCTTGAGCAGATGGACTTCCTCCAGATATTCCCTAGAGGTCATCCTTCTGCTCAGTTTCAAAATGCAGTACTGTAAAAACAAGACTTATTTTACTAATATCTACTTATCATGGAAGAATGCTCTGATTTGTAGGACATAGATCTGATAACTTCCAGTAGCCAAGAAAATACACAATAAAAATACCATGTGCATTTAAGTCAGCTGAGATATTTCTCATGTATTATTTGGCTCATAACTTTCTGTGAGAAATAGTCACAGTTGATAGATGACTGGATGCCAACACAATAATGTACTAATTATCCAATGCAAACCGATATTGCAACATTTTTGAGCATACCTGATACTTTAATACTTGAGTATATCAGGATAATGTTGTCAAGGCAACAGTGTTCTTCCTTAGCTTTCTCCAGCAGAAAGGAATCTTTATGAAAAATTACTCATTTCCAGTGAACTCTGGTGAAAAACATTTTTATCAGGGAATAACAGCATAATGAGAGTGAGGACTTTCGCGTAGACTTTCTTTCCACTAGGCTGTTGTTTCATAGCTTCAAGGCTTGCCTCCTATTGAAAGATGCCCATCTGATCCTATTCCTGCAAATTTCTGTGTAGACGTGTAACGCCACAAACCTAAGTATACTTCAGCACATATTTAGCTATTTCACAGAATCACAGAATGGTTGGAGTTGGAAGGAACCTTAAAGACCATCTAGTTCCAATCCCCTGCCCTGGGCAGGGACACCTCCTACTAGACCAGGTTGCTCAAAGCCCCATCCAGCCTGGCCTTGAACACCTCCTGGATTTGAAAGATTCTGGCCTAAATAATTTTTGTCTAATGTGATTATCATACACAATATAATTTTTTGTTCCAGGGCTTAACTCAAAATATGTTAAATTAATGAGAAGCTTTCCATTTGCTTCAGAGAATAGTGGATCATGCCTATATCCATGCACTTAATCTCTGCCTATCTGAAATGTTTTACAAAACTTCTCTAGTAGTTTTCTTTCAGTTCTGCAGAAAGAAGACATCAGGGGAGAAGCAGGTGGATAATTTACATTAAATCATGCAGAAAGCCTGAGAATAAGATTCAGGTCTTAGAATTTTCACGTTTTTTGCCTGTTACTGATATGAACAAGATTTGATCTCATGATCTAGGGATCAAGATGTATATATCCGCTATCAAATCCATCAACCCTCTCGCTACTCTACCCATTTATTTTTATAATACTGCTTGCTTAATATTCATGGGCAAATAAAAAGCCATGGTGTGATGTCTCCTGGCACGGCATACCTCGAGGTCCTGTTCTGATGGGCTGCTGCCTGCCCTGTGTTTGTTTCCTGTGCACTATTGGAACTTGTACCCCACTTTGTAAGCGGTGGCATAATGCCATTTTAACAGATGGACTGGGAAGGGGAAATGCCAGGGCACCAGAAGGCTCCCTTGACTTCAGCCTGCAAGGTCAACTTCTAAATATGTTTTGATATTGTAATTTATACTGAGCTTCCCCTGATTTTAACAAGGGGTGGTGATTTAAGAGGTGGTATTTAACGTGAAGGAGATTTAGTACTTGTAGATACTGTTACTCTAATGTGGCAGAATTTTTAAGATGTCTTATATGTGCTGCAACTAACTCAGAGACACATCAATTCTGATACACCTTGACTTCTGAAGATAGAAATATATAGCTATAATTATAGGGATAAAACCCAAAAAATCAGCAAAAGCTGCTATGGTTGTGTAAGGAAACTATCAATATTTAAGAGGCAAGGAATGTGAATAAGAGGAGCATTCAAGTGTTGTTTTCAGAACTAGATATAGAAACATGTGCTGCGAGAGATTCAGAGAAGTTTCTGCTGATTGTTTATGTGTGAATGGGTCTGTTCTAAATAGATAAATAACAACTAAATGACAGTAACAACATTGCTGGTTCCCATACCAACTGTAAATGCTTTATTCAAACAATGCCTGTTTCTGTTGTCCAACGATGTGCAGAAGGTCAACACTTAACTATGTAAGCAACTTTGTTCATGTGAGTTAGTATTCAGCTGCTTCAGTTGATTGACTTTCAGGGAAACTCCTACATATTTAAGTAATTTATTTTAGGGAGGTTTGGGCTCACAGCTCACATGAATATATCACCCTTCTCTGCAAAGATCCTTGCAGCACAGAGTTTAGTTAGATACTTCAGTATATTTGTGCATCTGGTCCTGTGTTCTTGTACCCATACACTTTCTAGATTGAGAGTGTCTTAAAACAAAAAGAGATTTACTTCAATTCCATTCAGAAATGTTAAAGGAAAGACTACCATATATTCTTCTGCTGAATGAAATATTTAGCAGGCTTGTTTTCGTCGTGGTTATGCAGGAAGTATGACAAAATATATCATTTACCAGATTTTAAATGATGCAACCTTTACTGGTAATACAGGTTGAGGTGATGTAAAATTTTAAACACTTTTATAAATTAAGAAATTGATGAATTGAACAGAGACTACTGATACAGTGGATCCAAGTGGGTTTGGTTTTGGTGGTATGTTAAAGTTGTGATAAAATAACATCCCTGAAGAATGTATTAACATTCTGGTTTTGTAGTATTAGGTGCTACTGCTTTGGCTGTCTTACAGGCTTGGAAAAGACTTTGCTCTCAACCAGTATCTCCCAGTCACTATTGCCATCTTCACACACCATAAAAACGCAGGGGAAAAGGCTACACAGCACACGAGAAGCAGCTGTGGAGTTTAGTGCATGCTTTGTTAGTTCTGTTACTTCTTTGCTTTGTGTCTAATTTTATTGCTGTTACAATAAATGGGAAAACTTGAACATGTTGCCTGAATGTCCCAGGTAAATGGTAAGAAAAAGCAGAAGCAGGTGCTGTAACTGCTCACCCTCTTACACAGTTGTGTACTGCAGACCACAGGGCTTTTTTTGATTATGGAAAATATGGAAAATGTTGAGAGATGAGACAGGGTCAGTGCACAGGGCCCACTGTAAATTCATCAGGTGTTCATTGAGGGTGTCTGAAGCATCACCTCGTGCAAAATGCACAAATAAGGTAAAGGGATCCAGGTACCAGTGTGAGAAGTGGCCCCAGCACTCTGCCTGCACTGGTCTGAACTGGACTGCAATGCAATTTCACTGTAGCTGTTTCTGACAAAACTAGACTAACACCCAGGAGGATGTATAAATTCTTCAGAAGCCGTGGAAGTTAATATTTAATAACTTCCAGAAAAAGAGACCGCTAATTTCATACTCAGCAGATGCCTCTCCCCACGATAAAAATGCTCTGAGTTGTAGCAACATCAAATAGTGACACAGGAGTGATGAGACACGGTCCTGCCCCTGCCTGGGCCAGTGCTCTCCCCCCTTTGCTTTCTGCAGAGTGGGTTGGCCGGGTTCCTGCTGGAGTGGGTTTAAGGTGCAGGGAGGGTTATTTGGTTGCTGGGCTGGGTGTGTGCGGGAGCAGAGGAGGAGTGAGGCTCAGGGCTCTCTGCAGTCACACACACTTCACCCTGAGCAGCTTCCATGAGAGCATAAACCAGCCACGCATCGCTTCTGGTGATGCTCCAGATTTGAAGGGAGCTGGGCAGTGTCTGCCTGCCCGGGCTGAGGAGGAATGAACTTGGACTGAAGAACTGCTGGAGGAAGGTAAACCCCTCCCAGTGAAACTGGATCTCAACTGGAAGGGGTCAGGGCTTTCTGTGGGGAGGTGGGCGGACATAAGGGTGTGCGACTTTGTGATGTGACTGAATAGTTTGCCAGTGGTATCATAATAGGGTAATTGTACTTTTGTCCCTGTGCTCCAGAAGGATTTTTTCAAAAGGCTGTGTGTAATTCTGTGGTTTAGATAAAGTGAGTGCAGTTAACTGGGTTTTAAACTGCCAGGAAGAGAGGAGAACGGCAGAGAGCTTGGGCTGCTTCCCATTGCAATTGATTGCTGCTGTGTGGAGGAACAATACAATTCTTTATCTTTCTTAATATAGTTTGTTGACTCTTTTGATCACTTCCGGTGATCTGATGCATAGGAAAAAAGGTTAGAGTTTGTTTCTGGTTTCCCTGGCTTTTTGCTGAAACGTGTTTTATCAGTTACTGTAGAACACTGATTTATTTTTTTTTCCTGATGTGGGGTTTGTTTACATAAGAATGGGGAATTGAAAAGTTTAATAATAACTCAGGATATAGGTAAATGGTTCAGGCAGGTTGTCTGTAGAGCTGAGTGGCAGCATAGATTTAACTACATTCAGACTACCCTTCCCTGGTGGAAAATATACTAAATGTTATTGCCTAGAAAATCACACCATACACAGGGTCAAAAATATAGAATAAATATACTTAAAAAAACCCCACAAACCAAAACATCAATTGTTTCATGTAAAAATCTTTCTAAAAGGATTGTGGCAATTTCCATACCCTCCCCATCTCAAAAGATTGAATTTGGCAAGAGGGCTGGCTGTAGTTGAGAAAGACTTGACACATAAAGATGACACAAGAGTATCTGAAGTTGACAGAGCCCTAACAGAAGTTGGGTTGCCATGGCAGCATAATCACAAGGCATTAACTTCTCAGCAGTGGTTTGGAAACCATCCCTCAGTCAATTTGAACATCAATTGGAAGGGGAGGAATGTTAAGAGGATGTAGGGATGGTGAATAAGAAGAGCAAGTTGTAGCAAGTAATTTGAAAAAATAACCAATTAAAGCTTCCTTATTGCCACAAAGGGATTTGTGAAATCTTGCAGATGCTTATAAAAATATGACTTATCTGTATAAATTGCTTTCTTGAGGGCAGCGTTGCTTATTATGATCTATATTTCCTAGCACAGCATCTTTTGCTTTTACCTTTTTGATTTCATTAAACATTCTCTAGTGTGTTTCCTGCACTGAGTATTACTGAAAAGCTTCTGCAGGCTGACCAAAATACTTCAAAATGACATTTCAGTGGAGGCTTTTCTATTAGTATAAAGTTTCTTGCCACCAGCAGCAGCCCTTGTGCCATTTAGCCATTGCATGTGTTCCACTAACACCAAAGGTACTTAAGTAGCTTTTTCATGTCTTAGACTAGAAGAGTAACTTATCTGGATGACTTTACTTTTTTTTTATTCCATAGCTGTATTAAGAATTCACCTGCATGGTTGTCACTGCAGGACACGGTCTTTGAACAGTCTGTTTTTAGGGAAAATGTAATACTCTGTTTTTATTTTGGAGCCCCTGTTGCTGCTTCTGTTCATCTTTTAAACCACTGCATGGTGCTAATGCTGCCTGTCACAGTCACCCACAGCAGCACAGCTTATGTGCTGAAAGCAAAACTTTGTCCAGTGTTGCAGTGTCACTGTCATTTTGGGATGTGGTGTTAGGGAATGTGAGAATGCACTCTGTAGCAAGACAAAAAATACAAAATTATTTCAGCCAGTTACTTGTTGTTTCTCTTGGATTGAGATCACAATAAAAAACGGATGAAGTGGTGAAATATTTTTGCAGGATTGTGATTTTTCATTTTAAAGTCCCACTTTAAGTCTTTAAGAGTGGAGAGTTTTCTGCTGGCTTCTAGAAGAGCAGGATAGGACTTAGACCTGCCCTCTGTAAAAAGTAATTGTTGGGAAGAATGCAGCAATTACAAGTTTGAAACTTGAGGAGAGAAGAGCCTGTTGGAGCAGGTCTGTAGCTGTCACCTGTTTGTAACAGGCTCCATCTGGGTGTTGTGTCAGTCCCTCTCTCTTTCATCTCCTTTGTCAGGGTGCTTTCCTGGGTGGGGGAAGGAAAGAAAAACAGAAACAAAAAAGAAAAATATGTCTGGAATCTCTAGAGACTTTGATGTCCACAGAATTAACACCTGTCTTTACTGAGCAGGTGCTTTACAGCTGAAGAAATATAATACACGTGAGTATGTTGTGGGTGATTAAATGCTTGAAATGACCACCTGGAGCACAAAATGGGTAGATTTTAATTACATGCTCATGCTACATTAGAAGATCATACAGATCTAATAGTTCTTTGGATATATCTGGGATATATGACATTTATTACAAACCTGTTTCTTTTATCACAAGCAACACAAACACTCTGGCATTCAAACTGTGAGAGTAGCTTAGGATGTTTTGTTGTATTGCAGAGGGCTCTGAAATGAGCATCATAATTTATTTGAGGATGAGCTAAAATGTTAAGAAATTGACTTTTACGTGTAGGATTTGGAGAGAGAGATTTGTTATGCATACAGCTGGATCTGCTGTTCCTTTGAAGTCTGTTAAGTATTTGCATCTTGGCTGGAAAGTGTCCTTTCCGAGCATTGAGAAGAGAGTGAAGTCAAAACCTTGAGGTGGACTTATCTCAGCAGCATCCTTCAACTGCTGCTGAGGCAACAGTCAAGGAGCCCCTGTACTTGGCTGAAAACTGAATGGCAGCAAATGATGTTAGGTATCCCTTTCTGCTGTTTGTCCATCACCTCTTTCCTGTTCATCACCATATCAAAATGTATCATAGTTATTTTGTTGGAGTAGTTTTTCCATGGTAATTAGGAATCTTGATCTGAAGAAAACAAGGTAGGGAGTAAAATCTCTGTGTCTTGGCCCTGGCAAACATACTGGGATGGGATTTTCATGTCAGCTAGGATTCAAAAGTATGCTTGCCTAGTTTTAGGTCTGTAATTGGAAATCACATGTAGCAGTAGTGAGAAAACTGACAAAAATGGTATTTGAGACTGAGGGGAGACCTTCTCCCTCTCTACAACTCCCTGAAAGGAGGCTGTAGAGAGGTGGGGGTCGGTCTCTTCTCCCAGGTCACAGATGGTAGGACAAGGGGTAATGGCTTCAAGTTGTGCCAGGGGAG
>BJBW01011546.1:0-17056 GCA_004320125.1 Scolopax mira
ACAGCAAGATCTGATTCTTGTTTTTACTATTTCTATGTCGATGGAATTTCCTTGTCTTGAAAACAGATGCTCCTTCTTTACTGTAGCTTAATCATTCTGCGCATCGAGTTTGAACTATAACATACTCTCGTATTTAGAAAGAAATCTATAATTCAGGGTTCAAAACATAATTCCCTGCTCCTACCTCCACAATTCTCATATTTGTGGATTGTTCATTGAAGATGCCTTTTAAGCCCAACTTAAGCTCCAACAGGAACTTGAACTCATCCCCTTGTGGTTTTGCTTATATTTGATATTGACAAAAATTAGTTATTCTGAAATGAAGGCCACAACTTAAAATTGTTTGTAAACTAAATCCTTTCTTTTTCCTTCCACAGGGAAGCTGAATGGACTTGATACACTGCAAGATCTCTGTACTTACTGTTCCTTCTATTATTTCTATTTCTTCAATGAATCAGCAAAATTCAGAACTTAATGGAGAAATAGTCCCAGACTAGAACATCGTGTAAACCACTGAGACACTGTGCTGAACACTGTGGTTAGGAATATCCATGCCCAACGCACTGGGCACTAGTAAATAGGCAATTAAGTTTCACAGTGAAGGCCTGCAAACAATATAATGTAACTACAGCTTTTATTACATTCATTAAATGCAATCAGGCTGCTACAGTTACAGGAGTAAGAAAAATCTATCCAGCCTGTGTAAATAAGATCTTTGCATGGCATAATAGACATAAATTACACTGTGTTCATTAAATTAATCACTTCTAATTAAGCTGACATACAAGGAGTGGTTTTTTATGTTCAGCTTTGCCTAGGCTAGGAAATATACTAAATAAACTGAAGCAATCAGTTCCTTAGTGAGCACAAACTGATACAGCTTTACTAAAATTCAATGGGACTTTGCAAACTTACCACAGGGGAGACACTTGCCATTCAAATGCAGATTTCCTTATTTGCAATTTCATGCATAATGAATCTTTCACAAAGTTGCCTACAAGAGTGGAATTTACATAAGGCTTTCTTGCTGCTAACACAGGAATCTTGGGTGCTTGAATTATATATATTGTTAGAAGGGGAAGCACAGGCTTACATGGAGACAGGCAGGGTTCTTTGGGAATATGATGAGTCTGGAGTCTCCAAGGAG
The DNA here is from genome assembly GCA_004320125.1 of Scolopax mira. Taxonomy (NCBI): domain Eukaryota; kingdom Metazoa; phylum Chordata; class Aves; order Charadriiformes; family Scolopacidae; genus Scolopax; species Scolopax mira. Next base: position 1,148 of record BJBW01011546.1, read on the forward strand.
TCTGGCCATCAGATCTGAGTCTATCAGAGGAAGTCAACTTTTATCACCTGCTCTTTAGAACTAAAGAGTAAAAAGGAGGCTTTGTAAATTAGTTACTAGTGAGGCCTACAGTAATGACCATGTGTACTTGTCTCAGAGAACTGTCTCGAGTTACACACTTTGATCCTGGGGACAGCACTGTGGAAAGACAACATGACACAACCAGCCTTCTGAGTATGTGCTGACATTACATTAAATGGGTTGGTGGATGCAAGACCCATAGTGCCTGTCTAAGCCAGGACCTAGGTTCCCTCTGTGGGCAGAGGGGCAGTGAGATCTTGTATGGAGTCCCCGCATAGAGATAAGGAGTATCCCAACTTCCTTTGCTGTAATAGCACGTCTTTCTCCAGGCAATTCTGATTTTCACTGCTGCTATAAATATTATTCTACTTCAATAGAAGGCTTTCTGCCAGTAGTGCCCCCAAATCTAGACTTTCCAACACTTAGAATAAATAAAATCCAGGTAATCAAGATTTTGTCCTCACGCTTGCTATGACCTTGCTGGACAAGACATGTTTTCTATGTATTTCCAGTTGTTTTCACACCTTGTCCCATTCCTGTCTGAATATGTAGACTGAAAGGTTTTCCATGGTTTTTGTACTAGGATCATCTCACTTTATCTTGACAGCAAATGGAATTTCAGGATGTTTCTTTAATATAAGTAAATACTGGTGTCAGTCTCTATGAACCTATGGGCTGAACTGTAGGTTCCTGGACACCCCTGCACGGCATGAAATGGTATAAAAAGAGGTGCTATTCTAACAAAAACTGGTTTTTTAACAGACATTTTATTTAACTAAAAATGTCGGTGGTTTTTAGGTTCCTCCATTTCCAATTAATCATCTGATCAGTTCTGGTAAACCACACTTTAGGTATCTACAAAGAGATGAACAGTCCATACTACAGGGAAAGAGCCACTCAGTTACCAACTGCATCATCACAGAGTCATGCATTAGTCACAAAACCAAAAAGGCACTGATTAGGCCAGGGCTTGACCCTGCATATTGTTTATGAGAGGAAATGCAAAATAATTTGAAATGCAAGAGGATTAGAACAGAAATGCTCTCAAAACTTCATCCAAAGAATCAGAAAACAGTGACACTAGAGTACTGACTGGAGCCGGACAAAGGTGAAATATCCAAGTAGATATTACAAGATTGTAAGGTTTTTATAAGCTTGAGGCTTGCTAGAAATGAGCTGATACTATGCAAGTCTAACAAGTGTTATTTTGAGCCTGCTGTAAGGAATACAGCAGGGAAAATCATATCTTCAAATGACAATTGACCTGTGTACTTGTGTAAGGTAAAATACGTGGAGACTATCTCACTCTCTGTCCAGGCCACATCCCAAACTGCATAAATATGACAAATAAAATACTACCATAGCATCCCTCTCTCTGTATAATTCCCATGCTGAGGTAAGAAAATCCGTGAGAGGGTTGAAAGTCCATCCTTTTACATGAACATACCAACTGGGAGGGCAGATAAGAGAGCAAAGGCCAGAAAATTGTCTATATGGACAAAAATGTAACAGTAGCATCCAGATCTAGGAAATTATTTGGATCTTTTGTCCCATCAGTTTAAAGATTCTTGTTTATGTTTGCACACATTCCTAAATGACCATGAAAAAGTCTTTGCTCTACTAAATTCCAAATGCAATCTGGAATCTATTATCTGACGGGATGTCTGCTGAAATAATGAGTCTTTCCGTGGGTGAAGCTACATGTACCTTCTGAATGTGCATCTTTACCAAGAGCCCAGCATATCCCCTTCTTAAATTGATAGGACCTTCAGGTAAGTTATAGTTTCTTTGCCTTGCTTCATGTTTTAAGACAGTGCTTGTCAAGCACCTAAGCAAAACATACTGATTTATACTACATGTGATGGCAATCAATTTTCATTTTAGCATAATTTTTTGTGTCCTATGTTTCTTTTATTAATGAACCTGACAAATATATTTTTTATTTTTCAGAAATAATATACAAGAAATCTTATCACAGTTGTTCATACATCTACCCACCCTGCTAGTGATAAAGGCTTCAACTGTCAGGGAAAGACAATCTGAACCTCTTGTATTAATGTGTCAAATCTCAAATTTAAAATAACAATTTTTCACCTTGGAAAACCTCAAGAAAGGGACTGCTGCAGTTGTCAATTTCATGAGCTGAGGATGATAAGAGACAGTGTCTATTTCCACATAAACTGAGAAAAATGAATCTCATTATTTTTGATGATGTAACAAAGAAGTAATGATCCTATGGGATCTTATTATATGGCTGAAAAGTGAATTAACGTTGGCATAACCATATCGAGTGAATTACTCTAATGATCTGTTTCCTAACTCTTATGGGTGATCTCATAACAATGCTCTCATAATCTGGGAGCATAAACTGATTTTGCTTTTCAAAATCCAAACTCCTCAAAGCAAATCACTGAGACATTTCATCATATACATTACTGAGGGAAGCAGTCATTGCTATAGGCAGCAATGACACCTTCAGTGACAGTAATAAAACTAGTTCAAAGTGAAGGTATCCATTTATTGCCCTATAGATGCAAAATTGAAGGTAACCCTCATATAAAAAACCAAGAGGAGCTACTGTCTTCCCTGACTCATCATCTCTATTCATGGGACAGGCTGAGAGAACTGCAAAGCCATTCTGCCTGGAAACTTGTAGTAAACATGAAAAGAAAATGAGCAGAAGTTAAAAGCTGGTAACTTTTCACTTATACAATAAAGGCTGGATTTTTCAGCAGAGTGCTCCTCAGGACTTTCTGTAAACCACATCTTCTGTGAGACTTGAAATTGTGCATGCTCAAATTCATTAGTCATTTACAGGTTAGAAGATTAAGGTCCATATCTCCTTTTTTTTGTTGCTGTCTGACAGATAAATATTTATCAGAATTTGAAATAACACTATCTAGGATTTCTAATTCAGCAATGATCAGAGCAGGGTGTAAAATGGAACGAGCTCGTTGTTTATTTTCTCTGGGATAACTACGTGTCCACACTGCATTTAAAGATGCCTGCAAAGCGGCTGACTTGCCCAGGGTCAATTAATTCCTATGTGGTGCTAAAACTCCTTGGAGGCTGGTCCTGTGCTTCATTCTGTTGAATGATTCCATGTTCTGGAGTCTCAATGTTACCTGCTAAATTTGCGTAACACTAATTAAGTATGTGATCAGACAAAGTAATCAACAGCAGTTCAGTTCTGCAGTGCACTGTGATTATTTCAGGTTAAGGTGTAGGTAAGTATGTAATTTCAATACAGGGGTTTTAAGTCTGAAGCAGTGGAATTAATGAATTTGGTGTAAATTGGTCACCACTGATGTACAAAGTGAGGGAAAGCAGAGGCTGGCTGCGTGGCAGAGGCAAGCATTGAACATGTGTCCATAGCCACGCTCGCCCTGATGCTGCAGCTCTTCCCCTTTCAGGTCTTGTAGCAGTTGTTTATTATAAACTCCTTGATGGAGATGAGGATCCCTCTGGAGGTCAATTTTCTGGCACCTGTGAAAAGACCAGATGTTGGGTGACAGCCTGTCAGATTTTTTTAAAGAATCTAACACTAAAGGGAAAAAATACTGTGTCTGACAGCAGTAGCAGCAGCACTTTTGCCAGGCAGATAGAACAGCATGTGGGTTGTAAGATACTGCAGCACCATATGCTGGCTGCCACAAAAACTCTGCAAAAGGAGATGAAACCCAAACCCAGACATAATAAGAATGTGGATGAAATAGTGCCACTGTGTGTCCTTAGCTGCCCATCCTGTGCACAGTCCTGGAAAGGGCAAAAGAGGTGCCGTAGAGCTGAAGTCAGCACACACTTCACTTGTTAAGGAACAAAGCAATTTTTATCCTTCCCTCATCAAGAAAGAATCGGAGCAGAGAGCAAGAAAATGGGGAAGGCAAGAGGAACCGTGGCTGAGCTGGTTGCAGAATTTCCTTGTGCACCCCTGGAAGTCCCTCAGCCCTCACACTCACCAAGATGATATAATTTACTAAGTACGCTCTTTGTGTTGAAACAGAATGAGGCACAGGGAGAAATGGTGTGCCTGTGTGCTCTACTTCTTACGGTACTGAACTCTTTGCTGGGCAGTTTGGAGCATGGTCCTTGTGCCTCGGGACCTGCCGTTGGAAGTAACTACTGACACACCAGTCTGCATCTCCTGAGAGCCAGACAGTGCTTTCCAATGCTTTTCCTGACACATTTATTAGCTCTCCTGGGGTTACAGCAGGCAGCGACTGACTGACTCCAGCACCTCTGACCAGATGGCATGCTGACTCAGCCCCAAGTGTCATGGTAGCACAGGCTGCCTAGGGCTGTTCCATGACTACATAAAAATAAAACACACTGAATAGTATTTGAACAAACTAAAAGTTCACCCAGTTTAGAATCTTCCCTGCCACAGAAGTCATGAGAAGATGCCAAAGCAAGTGTATTATCACTGGGTAAACCCACTATTTATACTTTCTCTTCACCAAAATTTAGTGATTCCTCTTCACAAGGTGCCCCTTGTAACACAACTTACTGTGAGATGCTTTGTAGAGAAACCCATGGGTCTGGGAAAGTAATGCCAATGAACAGTCCAGCAGTGCAATACTGACCCAAAGTGTTTAGTCCCAATATGGTATCATTGTGTTTGTACAATTCACTCATGGTACAGTGGATTTACAGAAACTGAAGCGTTTCAGATCAGTCCCTTAAATAGAGCTGTCAGGAATTGCCATGATAACAACAACAGCAGCAGCAACCAAGAAGGCATCAAACCGAGCGTGACCGTGGTTGCTGAGTTGCTCACTACAGGTGCACAATGCCCCCTGCTTTTGACTGGCGGGAAGAAGAGCTGTTAGCCAGCTGGGTGCAAAGACAGATAATAAGAAGACTCTGAAGCAGTAATGTGCGTCATCTGAGCAGTCCAGGTTTGAAACACTAGTATTTTTTACAGCACTGTACTTACCTGCTTGGGAACAATAAAACTGGTAGCAGTCATTTGAAATAGCAAGAAGCAGGTGGTTGCACTGTTGGCCTGCATAAATCTCAAGCCATTTATAATAGCAGCAAACTCAACCTGAGCTATGGCTGATCTCTAGTGATAAAATCTGCTTTTCTTTTTGGTCAGTCTCCCTGCTCTTGGAATATTTCCAACAAGGTCTCCTTCTTGAGGAAAGCAGCGACACACAGGGTCATAAATTCACTGAAGCAGATTCTCTTAATGATGATGAAACATCATTTGGCACGTCAAGCACCACAAAGGATGAAAAAACAGAGATTCTTGCCTGAACTGTGTGTTGGTCTTAAATAATAACAATACATTTGTAAGTGCCATAAACTGTGGTAGCATGTTCATGGCTGTCACATTGCCCCACTGGCGAATTTCTTTCAGAGAAACCAGTCAAAGAGACAGGTATTTCAGAAGTCATCCACTACATTTTCATTAAGTTGCCTCAGGCTATGAAAAGTGGACAATTCATCTTATTCTTTTCTGCACGTCTACCACTGAAAAGCTCTATCACTTTAATCCCTTTCTGAAGCCTCCCTTTGGTCTTTCTGGCTCTTGATCTGGTCATTTTCCTCCTACTTTTCCCCCTTTACTCATTCTTCTCTGTCATGCAGGTGTCACTTTTTCTTCTTGTCCCACCAACTGGGGTTGTAGAATGCAAAAAGACTAGAGCAGGGACCTTGCTGTCTATTTTACTGATGTTTAAAACTTGAGCAAACCCAGCTACAACTTTTGAGTGCTATCACAATATAAATTACACAAAATGAAACCGGTATTTGACATTCAAGAGGCACATGGGAGCATAGATTAAACCACTGAGATAGACACACGTGTTTTTTAAGGGCAGAAGGGCTCTTCTGATTTTGTTTGAACCTCCTCTCAATACAAGTTCTGTAATATCACCCAGTCAGCTCCAGATTCATCCCAGAATCATTGTGGGAGAACCAGGACATTTCCTTTAGAAAATCAGCTAGGCACCGGATTACCTCTGGGGAAGAAACTACCATAAAACTATATGAGGCTGCATTTTTCAGCAGTCAGAAATATACAGCTACATCTGCAGACACCAATGATTAAACATGCTGCCCTGACTGCAGCCTTCATATTTTCTCCTTAATGTCTCCACCGTACAAGGAATTGAATGGGGAGGAGAGTTATTCATTAACCTCCATGTCTCATTCCTGGAGTGAAAAATGACAGCATGATAAAGAGTGTGTGGGGGGAGAGAGTACACTGTTTTGGCCTAGCATTTGGGAACTTCTCAGGTTTGCTATTTCCTCAAAGTACAGCTCTGCTTTACATACAGACAGGCTAGATGAAGGCATGGAGAATCACTGGTTTAGGACAGCAATGTAAGTTTTTGTGACATTTCAACATTATTCTGTAAAGCTGCATGACCCGTCTATTTGACAGAGAAGTGAATATTAATGAGAACTCACACAGTAAAGACCTTCTGGGGTACAGAGAGGAGGGACCATATTTATATGGTTTTACATTTTGTGTGTATAACAAATTAATTCATTACTGTGCTGCAGAGACTGTTTGATTAAATCCCCCCCAGTGCTGCCCTGGCCATTCAGTTTTTACTGACGTGCAAGTGGCCCCTGCGAAGGTGATGCTGATTAACACAACAGAATATTCAGTGTTGCAAATGGGAAAAAAATCCACAGATGATGTACCTTCCGCCTTTCCAAACCCTGGCTGCCGTCCAGCTCAATTTGTCTCCTTCCTCTCCTCACTCCCTCTTGACCTGAGGGTCTCTTTGTCATACTTTCACTCCAATTTATGTTTTCTCTTGCTCTGAGGGTAATGTATCCTCCATCTAAGGAAAGCTGGTAATATAACAGAATGGGGGGGGAAGCTTGAATTGGCTTTGTTTGTACATAAAGTGAAAATCTGCATAGCCAGTGTGCATTACAAGTGACAGCCATAGTAAGAATGAGGAACCTGAAATATCCCCCACCCTGACCATGTACCTGTACCCACAGGATGTTGACATGGGCATACTCGAGATGCAGTTCCTCCAGGTCTTAGAAGCTGACCTTGACTAGGCTCTGTAAAAGTTGGGGAGTTTAGTGGAGCTTGATTTTGGTGGTGTCCCTGACAAACTGTGAGCGGGGACACAATTTCTGTTTTTTGCTCACCTTTGTTTAGCTCTAATGTGATGGCTGGTAACACTCCTCTTCTGTACAGCACCTTGCATATTAGGGTAATTATCTCGATTAACACCCTTGCAGTCCCTGTAACACAGACTACAAAATTGTATCAATAGGAAGGACATTAAAGAAGGAATAAAAATAAAAAGGTTAAAAAAGATAGCAGTGCTCACTTCATAGATCCAGCTCAGGCAGTACTATGAGACACAGCATGTTTTACTACTCATTTTAACGACTTAGGTTTAATTGTGGAAAATTCATGTAAATAGTCCCAAAAATAGAAATGCTGAAAAAGTCTATTCCTTGGCAAATATCAAGCCATTATTAATCACTGATCATACAGTACCTTCTCCCATTTACTCCTACTAAGGACCTTTAACAAATACTGCCTTGAACAGTGTTTTCTTCCTTGTAATCCTAGACCAATTCTGCACTCATTTTCTTCCCATGCTTCTAATTCTACAGTTTGCAGTAAGCTCCCCTTGACATGACAGAGGAAACCTTCATCCACACAGAGTTGGGTGGATCCTCAGTGAAGTTTAGACAGCCTGAGTGCCCTTCAGCCACTCCTTGATAAAACCTGTTCACAAAGGCAATCTTTTCTATCAAAGAGTAACAACCAGGTAGAGACTAGGCTTCACAAGCTTTTCTGGCTATCAAGACGACTATGCAGGAGCTGAACATTGAGAAAACAGAATGTCTGGCAAAGGTGCCAAAGTATTTCAGGAGACCGATGAGATGCAGTCTCCTGAATCACTTAGACCTCTTTTACACATATAGAGAGGAACGATCAAAGGATCTTTCTGTGGCTTATGCAGAGACACAAATTCAACTATGCTCTCTGACAGAGCTCCAAAGAAACAGAAGCACAGGAGAAGCTAGGTGAGTGGCACCACGCAAGAGACTACATGGATTTTTTTCCCTAGCTCTTCCACTGCCTCAATGGGGCCTTTAAAGAAGTTACAGTGCTGTGTGAAAACATTTCTTTAAAATAGAGGATATAATGTGTACAACCTCCCTGACCCCAAAATTAGCAAATCAGATCAGAATTTTTCCTAAAATACCAAAACATTATTTTGGTTGTAGCTATGTATCTTATTTAGCCTTTTAGTCTCTATTAATTATTCTTCTTTGTCTAGGCTCATTATAAAATATCCAGATGATTCTGCTGTTCTCAGTAGCCTGAGGAAGTTAATTTAATGTCAAATGTTGTACTGTCAGGAATGTTTAAACAGTTGTCCTATATTTGTTTTCCTTAGTTCTATTATTTTTCTTCAAGCTGTTGCCTGGTACAGTTCACAAAACCCTTCACCACTTTCCTTCGAGCTCTTCAAAGGTCTTCAAAGGTCTAGATCCCTTTAAATATTTTCTCTTATCTTTTGTTGTATGTGAATCACCTCATAATTTCAGCTAGCTCATTTTTAACTCCCTCCAATATATTTGTCTCATGTAGTCCATTGCTCATTTGACCTGAACAGAATTTGCCTAAGCTTAATACTACAGCAACACTGATATTTTTTTCTGCTCTGTGATGTGTTCTTTTTGCAACCTTTTTTCCCAGCCTTTTCAGACTGACCTGTGAAACAACCACTTGCTGATCCACTTCTTCAGCAGTAATCAGTCCTGCCTATCTTAATCACCCAGCATGCAGTATGTGCCTGAGGATTTGTTCCAAGTGATTAACATGATTTTCTGAGGATGTCCCAAATGTTCCCCATTCGATTTACATCTCTCTTCATTTTCACTATTGTCTTCAAAATTACAAAGGTCTAACGCAGGTTGTGGTGTTAGTTGTGGGGTTTTTTTTAAGGAAATTATGCTGAAAGCTTCTTACTGTCTTAATGCTTCCGACGCTCAAGGGTGTCGGTAATTTGTGTGCATATAATTACAAAATTCTAGCTGGCTTAGAGTTTGGTCCTGTTATTTGCCCAATATAAATCATTAACAGTAGCAGATCATGCATTTCATGATATTTCTGATATTTTACTGAATTGAAGATCACTTCTAATAGCAACACCATTCCTTTGTCACAAAGCAATTTTCCCTTTAGAGAGTGATGACGAACAAGCTTTCTGGTGTGCCATCCGGTAACTCAGCTGGTCACAAGGCTTCTCTGTGTCCATAAAACCTGAAGCAGGAAGATCATCTGACTTGATGATCTACGCAGAAAGACTGGGAGAATAATGAGATATGAAAATGTCATGGTAGAGATAAAAGGATGGGATAGGTGCATTTATAATAGCTGGGATAAAATTAAAAGTGTTATCAAATTTTGTGCTTCAGGATATTAAGTGACTACCAGCTGAGTTCAGGAATAAGTCCTTCCTCTGAAAAACTTATACCCTAGAGCACAAATAGTGACAGACCTTTTAATTTTATTCTGATTGGAATAATTGATGACATGGCTGCAATTTTTCATCTTCCTTTGCTGCAAGTGGCATTGACTATTCTGAGAGATTAAATGAGCCACAAATGTTATCTTGTGGTTTAGAAATTCCCTTGTTTTGATAGGCTCAGCATTCCTGTGTGAAGACAGAACTGATTTCAGCTTAGTTCTGCCTACAGAGAAGTCTGGTCACAATTCTCAGCAGCAAGAACACCTCTGTGTCAGTTTGCCATACAGTACTCAAAATTCAGAACACATCAATACAGAGTCAAGTATCTGATCAGATTCTGGACAATTTAGATATGTGGGCATTGTAGAAGTAGCTTGATCTCTCATTTTCTCCTTGCAAGTGTGCTCTTAGAAGCGTTAAATGTTTAGGAGTCTTTAAGTTCTTCTGGAGTAAACCGTTCTTCAAAAACCGTTTGTAGAACGGTCACATATTTGGGAAACTCAAGCCAGCAGAGATTCACTAATCCTAATGTGACAAAAGCAGGTGATTTGGTCATAGCTACTCAAGTTTATGTAACCTGAATTTTTGACTGCACAAAATGGATGGGTAAAGAAGGGCCTTAATTGCTTGTACCACAAGTCCTATTTGCTTGCTGACTAACATAGAATGCATCACAGAGGCACAAGGCATCTATAGTATCTTGTCCAGTACTCTTTGCCAATTTTTCTGAATGAGTGGATTGGTAAAAGATGTTCTCCAGCAGTGTTTGGAAAAAGGTATAAAAATCTGAGAACTATCACCAACTTTAAAACAAGAAGTTATAATTACTTATAACACGTTTGCTTTGTTGTTTTCTTAGCAAACAAAGTGGTGTGAGGCTGAAAGTTCAGACCATACGACTGAGTGGTTGATACTTGCTCTCTCCACACCATCATGACTGTATTGCCTTTTTTGCCTGCACAGTCAGCTCCCTGTATTGAACTTCAATGCATTACAACTTAAACCTCCTAACTAGTCTGAAATCAAGGGTGGACAACCTCCCCAACATACAAACTGAAAATGTTATGTCAAAAGACATGAACCACCTCACTGTCAAAACTGAATAACAATCAGAAGTGGAGGGGAATGGCTCCTCCAGGGTCCCGTCACTTCACTGTCTGGGCACACTGTTGGAACCTTGCTGGTTCCCTTCATTCCATGTTAGAGATCAGGTCTCTAACTCACCATCATGCTGACAGAATCTCTCTGCCATTTGTGTGATATAATCCTAAAAAGGAGCCACAGCTGACCAGGGTTATCTGAACACCAAAGGGTTGGCCACCTAGGGTCTAAATAGAAGAAGCGTAATAAAAAGTATGTAGAAAAATGATTATGATTATCCTATTGTCTGAATAGGAAACAGAAAGGTTCTAGTTCTTGGTTCTTCAAACATCAAGATTGTATCCTTTTCTAACTATTTTGAAGTTCATCAGTCTAGTCAGAGTCTAGGCTGAGCTGACACAGCTATAGTTCTCCCTCAGTGCATCACTTTATAGGATAGATGGAGCATCTGTCAAAAATCAAAAGACAAACTCCTTTAGAGGGGTAATGATTTGGGGTTTCAATGTAAAAATTGTAAGATGTCATCCACAAATTGGATGTTCCTAGTAAAAAATTCAGGGCCAATTCACTTCTTCTGAGCTACTGGTTTCAGACAACATCTACTTTGCAAAGCAGTGTTGAAGTGTTCAAGGTAAATATTAAAAAGATAAAAATCGTGCTGCACACGTGAACTTCCATGTTCCTCTTGCCTATGTGTGGCAGACATTCATGCTCAGTTTTTGTGTCACAAACATATTCTTGTGACTAGTGAAGAGAACTGAAGAACCAAAAAGAAACATTACAACATTAATTTATTTTAAAGGAAATAAAATGCAATACATCCCCCAGATTAAATCTTTTCAACTACCTCTATTTGTTTCTTATCTATCTCAAGTAATAATTAATAAATAAAAAAAAATTGTCAGGAACCATACCTTTTCTCGTAAAAAAAAAAAAAAAGAATAAAAGTCATCCGCTGTGCTGACATAACGAAGAAACATAAAATTGATGCAAGGGAACAGCAGCCACCATTTATTTTCTTCTAGAAGAAGAAGAAAAACTTTGCGATGAAAGCCAATTAGTGTTGTTCTCTGAAGAAACATGAAAACATCAGAGAGAACAATTTTTGTCTGAAAAGAAACAAACAGGGTGGAAATATTTTTGATCTAGAAAGACAACAATATGCCTTCAAAAGATGGAGAGAGACAGAGAAGCAGAAAAAGAGGCTGCCGTGACTTTCCAGACAAACATAATGGAATTTTACTCTTGAAAATGTTGAAAATCTGATTTTTCCCATTAATATAATTTGCTGTCTCACTTTCCCAACTTAATTATTTCCTTTAAATGCTAAAGAAAAGATGCTTCTAAAACATATTTCAAAAATATTATTGCTGCCTGTTGAGCTCATGAGTTCATACAGGAAGAAAAGATTCTTTTTCTCAATTTTTTTTTTTTTTTTAGTTCTTGCTGAAAGACTGTTCTTTCTCTTTATTTTGAAGTTACTTTTTTCCTCTTCTGGGATGCACCTTCTTCTCTCCTCAAAAGATTACTGTTTGTATTTGAGTAGCCTTGAAGACAAAGGTGACACTGCTCTGCGAGAACCTTTAGATCTTGTCTTGGGAAGTGGAAAGTATGCTGTGACTCTTAGAGCAATGTGCCAGTCCCTGTACACATATCTATTGTGGCCTGATACAGTTAGGCTCTGCTGCTATGGTATCAGCCCTGAAGTAGCTGAATGAGCATATCAGTGCAAATAAGCACTTGAATTGATGTTTGAATAGGCAAAAAGCTAAAAGCAGATTTTGCAGACTGAACCAGAAGGACCGTCAGAGATGTATGGTACTGGTGGCATGGCTCTTCCAGGGAGCCCTGCATCCCTGCAGACACCAGCTGACAGGGGCGATGGAGAACAGACTGGTGACACAAAAGGAGGCACCATATTTTCCACAAACATCTAGGGACCGTTCCTAGTGTCCAGGGAAAAATTCCAATTTGAACAACTTGCCAAATGCTGTAAAAAGGAAGAAATACTAAGGAAACAATGTAAGCAAAGCTTGTCCTGCCAGCTGAAAAACGACCAAGTGGGTTTTTGAGAGAGAGCCCTAATTGACATGAAATATCATAATTTATTTTGTACAGCAGATAACAGAAAGAAAATCACAGAGAAGGCACTAAATTCCCCAGGTACTTAGTTGTAGCAGAGGATGGACAGAAAACTCCAGAAGGTGAAAAGTGATGAAGTTGTCGTGTCTTAGGGAATAGGCACTCAACATCTGGAAATTATAAACACAGTACTAAAATGCAGGAGCTGGCTGTATGTATTCCTTCCACTATCCTGATAAGACAGAATAAAAAGGTGAATTATCTTTTTGTTTCTGGTTGAGTTTGACTTCTTTCATTTTTTTAAATTATGACTTTGTTTGCTTATCTAGCTATTTGAACAGTATTAACCAGCCTCATTTTTTGGCAACTGGGACATTGTTCTGATTTATTCGCAGAGACATCTAAGTCATTGCTGAAGTCCTTTGTTTTGGAAAGACTTAGTCTTAAAAAACAGATTGTGTCAGTAAGAGAAATCTTGTATTTTTGTTTCTTCTTTAACCGTGAGAGTGTGTCCAATTTAGCACTAGAGTATTAATGTGATCTTCTTGAGCTTCCCTCCCTCTTAAGAGTCTTTGGCTTTTAAAAAGTAATATAAATATATGCTAAGATAATCGTAGCATAAAAGGAGTTAGACCTATAGTAGTACTGACAGATCAATGCACCTGAATAGAATTAGCATAAAAGTAGCTAAAGCCAAACAAGACCAACAGCTTCCTTGCTGCTATGCAGAACTCTGGACAGCTGTGACACTGGTAATTTTATTACAGAGACCATTTGTTCTCACAGTTGTAGCTGTGACAATATATCTTTTGGGCATCTCTCTAAAGGGGAAATCTAAAATCCTCTGTAGACAAAAACATCTTTACAAGGAATCCCTTGGCTTTTGATCAAACCTTATATATACTCAAGTACAGTAATATTTTGGTTAAGTTTTTGGATGACACCTATGCAAAGGTAGTTAATCTAAAGAGAACATATAGTGAACCCCCTACATGAAAAACCCTCATATCTAATCTGATTTTGATAATACTATATTTGTATTTCAGGTTTTCTGTTTGCTTAGCCAACATGGACTATTCTGCGACCTCTCATCTGTAGATATTGTCCCTTTTCTGGCTTCATTTGGTGACAATATTTCAGAAATGCTGAGATCTTTCCAATGCATTAATTCCAAAACAAAGGTCATGGGAAAAACTCTTATCCTTGAGTGTAATCACAGCAAAGTGTAAGCCAGGCCAGAGGAAATGTCTTTGAATGATAAAGCAAGCAGATTAAACACATGCAACTGTCCAGAAACATTTACACATTGGGCAGCCATTAAGGGGCAATGAATTAATGATACATCTTCAGAAAATGTTTTCTCTGTGCCCAGAAGAACTAACAAGAGAGGCACACCGAGCACATTTTAGGCACTCATCTTGGGTGACTAGTGTCCCAAGATACTCAATTTAGTTGATATAGCAGGACAAGTTTCTCCAGACAGCAAGTCAGAGCAGATGCTGCAGAGATGGCAGTGAGTATTTCTCATGGGGTAAGGGAGAATTGTATCATAGCAGTTTAATCGCTGTATCTGTTGGTGCAATCGGGGACGGGAAGGATGTATCTGTGCTATGAGATGCTGACATGTTAAGGTACCCAAACAGTTACCGCTGGGTCTAAACAAAATGACAACACAATAAAAGCAACTGAAAGGAGAAACAGAAACAGTAAAGCAAGAGAAAACAACGCAGGATGCTACAAATGTAAACACTTCTCAGTTCTTCTGCAATATTTTTCATGTGTATTCTGCTCTCATTCAGCTGCTCCTTAAAACCACAAGGAGTTTACAAAGATGTTAAACAAGTCCAGTAGAAGCTTTCCATGAATATTCTAAACTGCCATACACAGCATCTTGCAGAGATGCAGAGAGCTATGGGTAGTTTGTACAGTGCACACTAATAGCAATTAAAGCCCATATAACTTATAGTATGATGTTTTAATTAACACAGAATGTACGAAACATGGACATTAAAGATCTATGCTTAATTTTCCTTCAAGTTGCTGTACTTATGTAAGGGAGTCTGCAAGGACTCAGTTCTAACCTCTGCATGAATGGTTTTAACCTCTGTGTGGTTTCATCCTGATAGAGTTTTCCTTCTCATTTCGTATTCCTTAAGTATTTCTGGGTTTCAGACAGAATCAGAGCTGCAGCTCTGAAGGTATTTCTGTCTGGGTACATGGACATGGGAAATTGCCTGAGAAATCATGTTGTAAAACTGCTGGATGGGTTTTGGAAACTTGAAAGATGAGGGTAGCTTGGACAAAGCTTCGCATTGCTGGTTGTGCAAATTCAACATAAACTATTAAATTTTTTTAATCGTTCTGAATAATGTTTATCTTTATACTAACTCAGGTGGGAATAGATCTGTAGAGCAAAAGAGCTGTACTGTGGACCTGACATTTTCTCTGATCTTATTTTAGGGGAGATTTACTTCAGATGGGGTCCCAAACAGTTTGCGTCTTCTGAAACTGCTCTGCAACATGAATTTGTGTTGATGTTGTCTACCTTGACTTCAGCAAGGTTTTTGACACTGTCTCCCACAGCATCCTCATAGGCAAGCTTAGGAAGTGTGGGTTAGATGAATGGACAGTTAAGTGGATTGAAAACTGGCTAAAAGATAGGACCCAGAGGATTGTGATTAGGGGTACAGAATCCAACTGGAAGTTTGTAACAAGTGGTGCTCCCCAGGGGTCAGGACTGAGTCCAGTCCTCTTCAATATATTCATCAATGACATGGACGAAGGGATGGAATGTACCCTCATCAAGTTTGCTGATAACACAAAACTAGGAGGGGTGGCTGACACCTCAAAAGCCTGTGCTGCCATCCAGTGAGACCTGGACAGGCTGCAGAGATGGGCCAAGAGAAACCTAATGAAATTTAACAAGGACAAGTGACTGTGCTGCACCTGGGGGGAAATAACCCCCTGCACCAGTACATGTTGGGGGCTGACCTGCTGGAGAGCAGCTCTGAGGAAAAAGACCTGGGAGTTCTTGTGGATAACAGGATGACCATGAGCCAGCAATGTGCCAAAAAGGCCAATGGCATCCTGGGATGCATCAAGAAGAGCATGGCCAGCAGGTTGAGGGAGGTCCTTCCCCTCTACCTGTGGCCCTGGTAAGGCCACAAAGATGATTAAGGGCCTGGAGCATCTCTCC
>BJBW01011546.1:17290-34035 GCA_004320125.1 Scolopax mira
CCCCCGGGGGGGGGGGGGGGGGGGGGGGGGGGGGGGCGTTGGACTAGATGATCTCCAGAGGTCCCTTCCAACCCCATATGATTCTATGATTCTATGATCTGTCCATGGGGATAGATAGAAGGTTCCATTTTTCCAAGTTTGTATGCCTCAGTGATGAAAGCAAGCTGGGAGAGCATTACTCTCCCAAAGAGTTTGCTATTCAAATGCAATGCATGTAATTAAGGCCATTTGCATCAAAATTCCACATCTTCAAGGCTCAGGTTAGAAATATACACATCTGTCACAACATAACATGCTCCATGAAAGAAGAAATACTGACTGGAAGTCTTTGAACGGTGGTTATTTTTAACTAGAGAACAAGTGAAAATACAAAGGAAGGAGACAAGAAATGGTAACATGCAGGGACTGTCAAGAGTATGTCAAAGCTGCAATGTCAATGACAAAATGTCAGCAGAAAGCTCTTTTATTTCCTATCCTTCATCTTCAAGTCTCCACAACTATAATAATTTTTAAATACGTGATTTGCATGTTAGGTAAAGATTAATAAACTTTCTTTATAAAAACTCAAGAAAATCTCACTCATAACTTCCCATATGTAAGACCTGTCCCTGAAACAATTTTTTTGTGAAGGGAATTGTTGGGAAGATTTAATAAATCTAGGTCTGTTGCTATTGCCTTCAAATTTCAATGATCAGATGATGCCCTGTTGCAAATAATGTTTTAGACTATGCTGGTGATTTACTACATTGGAGATAAAGAGGGCTTTTGGTTAATGGTGTCATATAACTCTGTTGTGTGACCACTTTGCACTTAAAATTTCCTTGACTTGAGGGTAATTTTGGTTAAACAGCAGTTACCCAAGCTGTTGAGAAATCCAGATGGCTGCTTTAGAGCTGTTTGTGATGCCATATTGGTACTACTTAAAAATCGTGCCAGTAATTGCAAGAGCAAATTTCCTCTTCTGAAGGTAACGTTCTGCTTTACAGTTAGGGAATGTTCCAAGCCACGTGCATCCAGCTGAGACTACAAATGCTTTTTTGTGGGGTTAAACCCCCAAATACCCATTGTAATGCAGTGGAGTCAATTATTACATTCAATTTAGTAGAACAAAAAAGATTAGAATAGATCAGATCAGAAGAGTTGGTTCAAATATCCCTTAAGCAAGGTTTCATACTTTGAGTTGAAACCCTGGTCAGCGTAGCTCCATGGCAAGAGCTTCTTTTAATAGCCTTCTATTTAAAGCAAGAGAAAAAGCACCCCTGGCAAATTAACAAAACCCCAGGCAGATAAAACATTTAAAACTTAATGTTATAAAAGCTTTCATTTTAACACTATCTGTCTTTCTTTTCCTCTTTGAATATAGAGAAATTTTTGTGATGCTTCCCCTTCTTTGACTGTCTTTTCTGTTGGTAATGAAGGTGATATTAATTGTCCTCTTTCAAACCATTAGCCAAAATGATCTGCTGAAGCTGATGCTGTTGATTTCTCTTGTGAGTATGAATATATTTTTTCAGAGACAAAATAAGACAAATACCCAGGAAATGAGGCAGAAAGAACAGCAAAGGTAAATGAGCTGGTTCTGCAGACCACTGCATAAAGTGTCTGTGGAAGAGAGAAAGAGGTTCAGTACATATCTTTATCAGCTGCCCAGAACTGGGTAAACACACATTGCTGTCAGGCTATTTAAGACATAGCTGCCTTCCTGGTCACAGGCTGAAAGCAGCACAAAGATAGTCTTTTTTTGCTCAAACTAGATTCTTTTCTTTTGTAAAAGGCAAAGAAGGAAGAAAGGAAACAGACTCAAGAACAGAGAGAATATACACTCAGAGGTGTGCAGCAGTGGGAAGATAAGTAATCCTCCAGGTGAGAAATATTAAATTTTCTTGTGGTGCATTTTGGTCAGGGTTTCTTTAAAGGTCAGAGAAATAAAGTCTGAGTGATACTCTAGTGTCTGCTGTGGTCTCAAAAGCTGGCAAGGAGGGCAGAAAGGGTGGAGAAGGTTATTTATTTCTACCCATTTCTACTGTTGGTTTCAGCATCAAATTAAAAAATCTCAGAAGAGATGTTTTCGCCATCCTCCACTCAAATCACATTTTTTTCTGGTGTTTCTGTTTAGTTCAGGGATTGCCATTGATTTATCAGCAGCACCTAAGCTGAGTGGTAAAATGGTACCAGCGCATTTAATGCTTGATTATGTCCATCTTTATGAAAGCAGACAATTCCTTTTAAAACTTTTACAGGAAGCTTTTACTTTTTAATTTTCATTCCTTTCTTTACATTCTCATTATACTACAAAATAAAGTCAAAGTGATGCAATGCATTTAATCTGTGCAACTACAGTTATTGATTTAACATCCAAAAAGAATTCATCATCAGATTTATATCCTTTCCTCCATTAATTTAACTAGTCTTCCATGGTCATAGTCTCTAGAGGCAAGCCTACATGAAGAAATATATTATTTATTAATTCCATATAGAAAAATCAAGGTAGTGTCCCAGAACTTTATGTTAAATTTCATCTTACTCAAATTTACACAAAATGCCATTCCCTTATATGCCATGATAGTATTTTACATTGTAGTCTCCAATGGCTTGAAGACAGAAGAAGCTGAATGGCCCTAAACCAGGCAGAGATTAAATGCTCTCTCAGCACCCACAGCCCTGTTCTGAACGATCCTCTGCCATTCTTTCAGACTTACTGGGAGACATCTGTGGGAGGCTGGGCTACACCTGGAGTACCTCATCCCATGCTTTCGGAGCACTATAGCACATTCAGCAAAGTTCAGAATGCACATTTCATCCAGGCTAATTTGTAGAAACCATGTTTGAAAAATAATTCAACTGAAGAATCTTTATTTACTAGTGCTGATGTTACGTTAGATACAAAGGGCACTGCATGGACTTATTCCAAACTCCAACCAAGGAAACCAACTCAATTAAACCATCAGTTCTCTACAATCATATTTCAGACATCTGGGCTGTCCAGAGATTTTCTGTTTGTCATGTCAGCTTTCTGAAGTAGCAAGGCAGGCTTTCCTTTAGCCCAACACGCGGATTTTGCTGCCATGACTTCCAGAATATTCAAAAGCACGAACAGGGTAGGACTGTAGCTGCCCACACTTAGATTAAGCTTAAAGCCATCACAAACTGCAGCCTGAGGAGTCTAGTGATGACAGTACTATAGCACTTTTCTAAGTATTTGGTCTCATTAGGCTTGTTTTCTTCAGGCCTATCTCTCTTCCTGCCCTTTCTGTGTCTTTCCCAGAAGCCCTTAAGTAGGATGTCAGAACAAGCAGTACTCAAGTGGGAGACAAACATTTGATCGTGTGACATTAAAGTGAGTTTCAGATGAGGCTAAACTATCCCACAATGCCTCAGAATGCATTTCAGTTCATCCAGGGAAAAATCCTACTTGAAAATGAAATAGCAACCTAAATCTACAGAGAGCTGCTAAATCACTTCCGTATTGTAGCTGATGTCACTGTCTTTAGAAAAGCTCCACAAAGGCCTTCAGACAAGTAAGAGGAAAGTAAGCTGAAACATAAACATTAGGTTATTCATGCAGAAGGCCAAGGTCATACTAAAGTGTTTTCCTATTTTTCTGTTTT
The DNA here is from genome assembly GCA_004320125.1 of Scolopax mira. Classification (NCBI taxonomy): domain Eukaryota; kingdom Metazoa; phylum Chordata; class Aves; order Charadriiformes; family Scolopacidae; genus Scolopax; species Scolopax mira. The sequence goes on from BJBW01011546.1 coordinate 20,899, forward strand.
TCATGTTCTGTGAAAAATCAATATTCCTCTCAGACATGTCAGATTGTACATTGAGTTGCATAGCAGTAGCTGTGCACGGCATGTCCCTGACACTCTTTGAAGCTGCTAGAGGCTTGGACAGAATTCAAAATAACGACAGATTCTGCTAAAGAGACTGAATTAGAAACTTCAAACCAGACCTACTTTCTTCAGTTGAAAGCAGTGGGCTTATTCCCTGCTTTTTTTTTTTTTTTTTTTTTAAGGGCTAGGAACAACCTAGCTGTTGTTCTTAGGAGGACAATAAATTGGATCAATTGAGGCATCATGTTCTGACCAGGCAACAGCAAGTGAGCTGATTGTTATACTGAAGTTGAAGAACACTTGAGAAATTGGACTGACCTTGCGAAGACCGAGTGACTTGGGTCGTTGGAAGAGAGTGGTTCTTATCAAGACCAAGAGTAGCATTGCTGTATGCTCGAGAGCAAACTAACAAGACAGAAAAGAAATTAATCGTTTGCACATGCAAATTGCCAGCAGCCTATACTGCCTGAGAACATGCAGAATCTGAGACAACATTCCTGTTGTTCATTTAACAGCTGTAATACATTCACCAAGTCCAACTGCAACCAAGAGAAAAAAGGATGTAGCTTTCACATAATATGTCTAAACAATCTGGAAAATGTTACCTTTCATTCCTAATAATTTATTCTGTCTCCCTTCATCACGATGCAGTACATGACCTGAAGAAGAACTTAGAGGGAAAGCATTTTCTCACTCAAAGAAAACATCAGAATTTGAAACTTTTCTTTCTTTCATATCGGGACACAAGACACAACAATTTTCAGAAACTTAAAATCCCCCCAAAAATAGATCAAATTTTTCCTAATTTCATACTCCCCGCCCCAATTTACACCAGAAATGAAGCAAATGAAAAGAAATCTTAAAAGAAAAAGTGAAACAAACACTACTTCCAGAATGTAAGAAAATGTTTGGTTGTTTCGAGTGTCAAAATCAAGCTTTGAATCATTTCCACATCAGTTTACTGAAAGAACTAGCATGTGAAATTGAAAGCAAGGTACCTTAAGATTGGCTGTAATTTTGTCACAAAATGGGACTTTCCACCTGAAAGCCACAATGAAGTGAATATATCTTGACAGGCAGGTCAATCAGAGAATTTCTATGAGCGCTGCTATGACGCTGCTGTCAGAAAGGCTGATGCAAACCTCCTAGGCTGTTTGGCAGCCTAATGTATATGACGATATGCAGAGATATTCTCTAGCCTCCTGCGTACTAGGAATCTACCAACTGGTTGCCTGTGATGGAAAAGGACTTGGTGACATAAGTACATCCAGTTCCATAGTTACATAGCAGAATTGATCAAACTAATTTTAAAAGAAATAAGTGTTGACCTCATCTCTTGCCTGGACTAGGTTAAATTTCAACAAAATCAATATTTTCCAATATACAAATATCCTCAAATCCCTGCTCTCAACTCAACTCTCATATAAGCTCTCAGGTACTCTCCTCTGAAGCTATATTCATTTGCTTTAGCTAGGCATTGTGCCATGTCTTCATCAACTCAGTCTCAGTTGATTCATCTTTCTTATTACACAGAAAGTGAGCCTGAGGAACAAGAAAGAGATCTAAATGAAGATAATAGCTTATTAATTAAAAAGGGACATGAACAGATCAGAAGACAAAAGAATTTTATTGCAGTCCCTGCAGAAGTGAAAGATAAATGACTAAAGAGTGTGTTAGCATGAAATTTTAGCTCTGGTTTTCTGTTCTAAGAACCAACCTATGATGTAAGCTTGTAGTCAGAGCTCTTGGCAGGTGTGTACTACGCAGACTTGTGTAATACCCTGATTGAGAACATGGGCGATAAGTGTCCTCTGATGGCTTGGTACACAATTACACCTACTACAAGCACAGCTGACAGCACCTGAGACTGAATTTGCTGTGGAAACCCATTCCCCATTATCAATTATTCAGAATTTTGGCCACTGTTTGGAGATGAAGTTTTACACATATCTTTCTGCCTGGCCACCCAAGACTGACAGACTGTGGGTAATTTCAATGAAAATGGGTCTTTTGTCATTGCTGTAGTCATGATGAAAGAAAAACACATTATACTAGTTTGATTGTGGAGAAAACTGGTATTCATTTCTCTGAACACTGACTTTTCCTCCACCTTCTGCAGAAGCTATTTGCATTTGGGAACAGAATAAATTCTTGTCAATGTCGTTTGCCATTCCTGTGAAAAAACTGCCCAAATTTGATCAAGCTATAAGATTTGGGAAAAAATGCAATTTACACACCACACGTTCCCTAGAAACTCCATACTCTGCTACTCTAACCTCTGAAGATTTAATCCAGAGCATAATACTCTGGTCCACTCTCAGAGCTCTGCACACCACGTTGGGACATGTTGAAAATCTAATGTACCAAGAACTCTGTGGAGTTTCCTTTTAAAAACAAGTGATGCAATGATCTACACTTTTTTAATAACACACAAGTTTTGTATGAAATACAAATTGGCAGAAATGAATTTACTAACAGAAGTTGTTTATAAAATGTAAGGATTCCTGCTGATACTGCATTTTTTACAGTTTTGGAAATTAAAAAAAAGATTATAAAGAAAAAAACAGATAAGGGTGGGATGAAACAACCCATTGCAATAACAAAGTAAACTGGACATGTGTTACTGAAGGAGTTCATGAGGAATGGTGACAGGCCTCATGACCTATAGTCAGTACGTCTAGACTAGTACCTCTACATAGCAAAATTAAGGCACTTTATTTATAAAGACAAACACTAAAAAATAGGGGAAACGACAGTGTTAACAGACTGGAACAGAGATATTAAAGATTGCACCTTCAATTGTCCTCTCCTTTGGGACTGACAAGGTTATATAGTTGCAGTTTCTGCACACATCTGTTCACTTGGTTTATCTAAGAGTGTTCAAGCTGGGCTATGAAACTTGCAGACATAACACTTGTACATGTACAGTATCTTTTGCTTTGGAAACAGGTCTTAAATAAATCAACCTCATCAAGTTCAATTCAAGTGAATTCCTTCAACAGCTATGAGGGCTAACCAGATGTGTTCACACATTGTTTTACACAAACAGAAAAGACATGGAGAATAAAAAAGGCCAATTTGAAGGATATGAAATGAAGACCATGCATACAATGGAGAAGATATTTCATCTAAACCCTAAAAGACATCCAAGATTTCCATATCTCTGTTCATTGAAAGAATTCACCTGTGAAATAGCAACGGGAGAGAAAGATTTGCTGTCTGAATTCTATGGAAAACTTATGAGGTCTAAAGAATAAACCATTTAATTCTGCAGGAATTCTGGGAACTTCTGCAGAAGGCTCACTCCTTAACAAACTACTGAAATTAAATGCAAAAAAGAAAACACTCTAGAGGTAGGAAAAAAAAGACAGGCAACAGGACTGTGAAAGCACTCCTCTGGCAGGGCTGAAAAGAAGTCCAAAGCCCAACTGAAGGGAAAACTAGCGAAGGACATCCAAAGCAATAAGTGATTTATCAGATAAAATAGTTTCAAAAGAATTTCTGGGAAAAGTTGAGTCTGATGCTGAATGGGGAGAAGGCAGAGTGATGGATGACACAGGAAAGGTTGAAGTACTCCCTACCTTTCTTGCCTCGCTATTCACAGGCAAAGCTGCTCCTGTACTTACACGTATATCAGCACAACCTAGAAAGAGGGAGACAGCCATCAGTGGCATGCTGACACACTGAATTGCACTGACTAATAATCCACAGTATGGATTGCTGCCTCTGGTTACCCCAAATTAATCACTTTTTTTTTCTGTAGTCAATTTTACCTGCAAGAACAGCAAAGGTAGAAAGAGAAAAGGATAAATCAACCCACAAGTATTAGGTATACTGAACTGTTCAAGTCTTATTTCTGTATGTGGCATTCTCAGTGGGGGTAGGGCATTTGTGTGCCCATGAGGAATTTGTACACCCAGCTGAGAGGCTGGGATAGCACAGCTGTAGCACTGTGTGCATGAAGATGTGCTTGTTTCTTCCTTTCTCCCTTGTCCCTCCTGCTCACAATTCCCTTCATCCCAAAATTAACATTTGAAATGAAAGTTCAAAAGGTGTCAGGGCTAAAAGGGGTTATTCATGCAAATCAAAGGTCAAAGAAACACCTAGCAATCTGCCCAGAGTCATAATGTCTGCATTAATAAAAAAAAAGCCAGTCACAACCCAATGATTAAATCATTAGTTATGAAAGCTCTTCATGTTCTGTCAACTTCTTTTTTGTGCTTGGAGAGCAACATACCACTCTGAATCATAATGCAAAAAAAATCTGAAATCCAGTTTCATTTTAATTTAGCATCTGCAATGACTAAGCTAGCAATACATTTCCTAAAGATATAGCACAGCAGTTCTGCTCTTTCACCTTAAAAAACACTCACCACTGAAACATCCTGTGAACCCATTCAAACTGCAGATGTTAATGGACCATAGAGTTATTTTGGTAGGAAGCTGGTAAGAAAAGTGTATCAGAGATGCTTTCTCTAGAGGGGAGGGGAAAGTGAAAGGAAAGCTTATTCCCTGAGAACTGAAAGCTCTGGCCAAGAGATTTGGAATTGCGATTTGCTGTTTGGCAGCTGATCACAGGAAAAATTTTAGATAGAAGCCAGAAGACACCCTGATCTACAATTTTCTGCTTTTGCAAGAACACTTTTACTACACGAGGAGATGATGGTTAAGTCCCATCCTACCTTATGGCAAGGTTAATTACAAAATCAACATTTTTCTCAGAGGGACTTTTTTGCACCAGAAATGTGTCCAGTTTTCCTGTGCTGTTGGCTTTATGTCCTTCCTGCTGTTTGGTTCAAAAATTGTCACCTTTACATAGTCAGTTTTACTACAGTCATCACTACAGGCTGGATTCTCAGCTGGTGTGGCTTAATCCAGAGCTGTCAACACAAGTAGATTGATTAGGCCTACGTCTATCCCCGGACACCATCATTCTTTACAATCCAAACATTCTACCCTTTCTGTACTCAGTGTTTCAGGAGAACAAGTTTTGTCCTATATAGCTAGCTTGAAGAAATTGCTAGGTTGGTATATGGTTATGATTCTCATTCTTCTGGAGATAACTCTCAGGCTTATAGGGCATCATTTAAAAGATACTTCAGAAAACAAGACATATAGCAAGTTAAACAAAAGATTACTTTATATCAGGTGGAGGGATCAGTGATGGAGAGAGATAGAGATCTTTATTCACACAGTTCAAACCAGCTGGCACACAGCTGAGAGGATTCTGCTACTTGACGTATTGCTCATCCTTCAGAACTTTACCCCAGTGTCATCCAGCCCTAAAGCAATGCACTTCACTCCAGACAGCAGTTAAAGGTAGATATAGCCATGCCATTATTATAACTTGTGTAGCAGAAGCAGTCTAACCAGGGTTGCAGAGACCTCACAGTGAGGTGCTCAGCAGTGTGAATAATGCTGCTTTCCTAACTGAACTTACCACCTGCCCTTGGAAATAGGGCTGTAACCACAGCAAATGAGAGTGTGGCTTATTTGATAAGTGCAAGTGAAATATGATGGTAAGAAAGCAGAAGATTCAAAGATGTTTCAGCTGGAGAATTTCCAGTTCCACATAATCAAGAAGCATACATGAACTCCTTGCTGATGACTATCTCACATCCCGTTGCCAAGGGACAAGTGCATTACCTTTAAGATCATGGGAATTTTACAAATAATGTGCCTGCAGTGATTTTTCAGCCACTGTCCTTTATCCCAGATTATTATTTCTTAAGAGATGCTATTTCCAAACTTAACTAGTCAATTTAAAATTAACAAGGATACGAACAAGAGAGAAGCGCGAAGATCTGAGATCTGTTTCCAAGAAAAGTATTTCGGAGCCTGCCACGAAGACTTCAGATGATCATTAAATAATGAGCCAATAAAAAAAAACCAAATTAATATTCTTGTTATCCCCAAAGGTACAGAAATAACACTAGTACTAAGAATGTTATTATTGTATTTTTTTTATAAATTGGAAGGTGTCTGGGTATCTACACTTCAAGCAAAGATGAGTGTATAAAGAATCGGGTGAGAGGGGAGCCTCAGGAAGACTTGTTGCTAACAAGTTGTATTTGCAATAACAGAAACTATTTGATTTGGATCTTTTTCCCTGGTATCCAACTTCCTGCTTTCTAACATAAAAACAGAGCAATGGCAAAAGAATTATATTCTAATTATCTTGGCCAGGTGTGCTCACATACTCAAGTGAAATTCTTGTGTCAATTTAGTCTTCACAGCAAAGGAAGACTCATTGAAATGGATTTTGGACAGCACCTCAGTAAGGCTCATTATTTTCTCTCCTCAGCAACAACCTCATCTTGCTGGAGGGTAGCAAAAGTAACAAGACTTTAAAATGATTGTAAGAGGTGTGTACTTGGGTCTGTGGTGGAGAAAAATGCCCCCAATTTTGGCTGGGCATATAGTAATATCCAGACTGCACTCAAAGACCTTTTCAGACAGTCTAAATTTTGAAAAATCTCTTGTCTCTAAAATGGAAAATTATTCCAAATTCCAGTGAAAAAGGGCATGAGAAATTGAGCCTAGAGGATCATTTCGACTTAGAATTATTGAGTACTTATGCTTGGTAATGCTAATTTTAAAAGTTCATTAATGAACCATTCCTTTTTACAGCCCTAATCAAAAGTTGGTATTTTTTGAAAGCAACTGAAGATCTGAGGGTCCACTTACGTGAACCTAAGTGTTGTGCCCTAGTTAGATCTAACAAGAAACAGCCTGCTTTCTCTTTGCAACAGCTGAAACTTACTGAATTTAACTTTAAAATTCTTTGCTTGAGGAAGCATATGCACATATTTTTTTAACTGCTGTTGTTGATAGTTATCTATGAATCTAATATTGAACATATTTTAACTTTTCCATCTCAGTTCAAAGAGCCAGCTATTTGCATTTAAATGGATTAGCAGCATATATTTCTTGTTCTTGTTACTCTATGTGCTTTCCATGTAGCTGTTTGATATGAACACTTCTACTGACCCAGGCAGGATTTTAGTAATCAGGGCAGGAGACAGGTTAATATACTAAAAATTAGACTTAATGTTCTCATAGATATTATCACACTGATATCAAATCCTTATAGGGAATATCTTTTCTTAGCCCATTCATCTCCTATTGCTCAGAGAGGAGGTTTAAAGGACAGACTGATGTAGCAGCTTGGTATAACAGAGAGATATCTGATAGAGTTGGAGACTGGAATACTCTGCTCCCCTGCAGTTTAATCTAAGCGGGCAGTACTCCCGCCTTTGAAACTGGACAAATCACTGGCTAGTGCCTCTCTGCAGCCAGTGCTGTCAGAATGACATACAACGGCTTGGCAGAGATATGGTGGATTTCCAGTTGGGCATTACATGCCTTCACTGGGTAGTTACAGGAGCTCGATGTCAAAGGTTGAGATGGGCCTTGTGGAAGCCACTTCTGAACTGCTCAATTTTTATCCAGCCTGCTGGAAGCATCACACAGCCCTTGGCACAAAAACACACAATAATCTTTCAATCCAACGATTTCAATTCAACTGCAGAAAGGAGATTTATGTTAGATGGAAACAGATGTTTCCATGTTAGATTTATGTTATCAAGGAAAAAAAAAATCCTCCTACCTTGTTTCTACTTACAGGTACATTCTGTGTAAATATCCCAGAAAGTCTGGGGGCTCTCTACAGTTAGAGCTCCACAGAAGCAGAAATGGCTGCCTGAAACAGGGCTGATGATAAAGAGAGTTCACAAGGAGATTGTTCTGCGTAGAATTAACTAAAGCCTAGGGGACATCTCACCAGCCTTGTTTTCTAATATTTAATGAAAACTGTTTGAAATGTCATAAATATTTTTGCTAGTTGCTCATTGCAAATACACATGGGTCACTGATGCACCTCTTTAAATGGGAATATGCATCACTGGAGGAGATTGCAACATCTGGAGGAGCTCAGTGAAGCTACAGCCACTTCCTCTCTCTAAGCTACCACCACCGCCTTGGCTCCTCAGTTCGGAAAGAGCTGCCCTTTGACCACCCTCTGCCCTTGCTGGGGCTCATGACAGCAAACCAACAGCTGGCAATTTGGCAAATCCTGAGCAGGACCTGACTGTCCTTGTCCCACTAGTACAACAATAGGGAAGAAGGATGATAGATATGTAAACACAACAGCAACAGAATAACCCCAAACCAGAGAGTGAGTTATCTCAGAAACATATTCACATCTCCAGCTGAGTGAAACTCAGTAGGAAATCTCTTGGCTGGCACTCCAACATCTGCAAGTTTACTTTGAAACGGCAAAGTTGTCCAAGTCTTTATACTAGACATATTTTAAAAATCACCACCTGAAGGATTTATAGCAGGGTGCATGGGCAATTACATTGCTCTATTTGTTACTGTGGAAACACATTTTGTGACTGGTGAAAGCTATGAGAAATATATTGAATGAACTTCTGAGAAACAATATTTTAAAATTAAAGCTGAACACTGGATTTAGCCGCACCAGGAAGCTTTAGCCTCAAGGCAGTCATGAAATGCCAGAGAGTCAGCAGGAAAGTGCCACCAAGTCTTGCTGGGATTGATTTTGTAGGACTGGCTCTGTGTCATAGAATGGGAAAATAAAAGTAGAGTCAACTAATCAAACTAGTGTTCTCTCAGCTGGAGAGCTTTGCCCAGAAATGGGTGCAACAGAATCAGACCACAATGGTAATAACTCCTGCTCTCTTTGACTGTGAATATTTTCCAAGCAATCCAGTCCTAAGGCATCAAACTGTCAAGACTCTGGTCCTTTAACTACCTCTTTTAAATCTTAAGTTTTCCACTGGCCCTTAGTCACACAGAGCTATTTAACTTCCAGAAGTTTACTAGAAGATATAGGGACAGATCTAAATATGCAGGAGGGGGTCTCCTCACATAACTAGAACCAAGGTAAAAAGCACGCACTATTAAAAAAATAAAAAAAACAAACAAACCCCCCCCCAAAAATTCCTACCAATGCCACTACTAGCATCTGATTTGCGTGTCTCCAGGGCACTGTTGTCCTGGTAGTCTCATTTCCACATCACCTTTAGTCCATCTCCCCCTGAAATCCCATGGGAAATGTTATTTCAGGGAGCAGGCTGAGAGAACCAGTGTGACACCACTTTGTCTCACGGTAACAGAGGACAGCTTCCAACCTTCCACAGATAGAACTGAAGGACTGTGCAAGATCTGGTTAATGCCTCCCTGAAATGATGGGGCTTTCTTTGTTTCTTTTACTGTAGGTGGTCTGGAAACAGAAATTCTCCAAATTAGTTAAGAAATCCAAATGCATTAAAGTCAAAGAAGGTAGCAGACAGAGAGGGGAAAAAAAACCTAAACAAACGAAAACAACCTCTGTTACTCAGGAAAACTAATCCTTCATTTTTAGGGCGACTTTGAGGCAATTAAAAAACTAGAAGAAAAAAAAAAGAATTAAAAATAAATTGATATGTTAAATAAGGAAAGTATCTCTGTGGGATTCTTTTGGACTCTGAGGTAACACCAATTTCTTTTCCAATGCCCGGGCACTGGGCTTTATAAGCTTAGATTATACAAATAAAAATATTATACATTTTGGGTAAATTATCCAGTCCTTTCGAATATTTTATAGCATTGTTTTACAACCCTCAGTGATGTTTTTCTTGATTTAGCTTGGTATCTGTGGAAGGAGGATTGGGGCTTGCAGAAAGCCAAGGTACTAGACTCCAGATGTGATCTATGCAAAAGCAGCAGTCACAAAAGCTGAGATGTGTACATAAAAGTGCCAGGCACTGTGAGTTTATTGCTTACCAAATCAGATATTCACTGTCAAAAGTTCAAAAACTGACAATAAACTTAACTGTTGCATCTTTAAACTTATTTATAACTTACAGAGGGAGCCTAGTGTCTTGGTTTTGTCTCTCCCATAAAGTTTACAGCCAGTGGGAGATAATAAAATCTAGTCTGAGCTCATATTGCCGAGAGAAAAATCAAGACCTGTATGTGTTAGTGCTGTCAGGTGAGATATTTTATACCTCATTAGTGTCGAAGCAGTTATTGCTTTTTCTTCCTTTATGAATAGATCATGTGATAGCATACCTCTCTCACGCCCTCCTAACCAATTTATCACAGCAAACCTGGCTGTAACAGAAAACAGTTATTTCTTTCCATAACCCTTTTCTTTTTAACACTTGCTTCTGATGAGGCTTGCTATCCAAACAAGTCTAGATGTCTGTTGCTCTGCTTCACACATGCTGAATACCAGCTTTCTGCCTGGTATCTGGGTATTGGAAACTGCTCTGCTATTCTCTTTCCTTTGGAACTCCTTGCTGGTGCAGTGATGTTTCATTCACATCTGCCCATGCAGCATCCCCAAATGCCCTCCCTTGACAGCACGGCATGGTAGGGTTCTAGCTGACGTGTCCTAGCATCCTCCTGAAGTTCCTGGGACGCACTGCAGCTCTGTGCATCACCCCCAGGGAAAGCTATGGTTCTCAGAGCAGACAAAGCGGTATTTGCACTTAACACATTGAGGATTATTCATGACAGAGGGTCAATGTCTCCCCAGCAGAGAATGCCCTCCTGGTGGAAGATTGGCTGCATCAATTTTTCCCTCAGATCTGACCCAAAGTCCTTTTTACTAAGTCTTGGGCCAGAAAAAAAAAGGTGTGGTGGGGTTTTGTTGTTGTTGTTGTTGTTTGGTTTTTATTATGCTGAGATAGTTCACACCAGCTCCAATTTTCAGGGGGCATGCCCCAGTGTTCTTGTACAGTTTGGGGGAAAATGTGAGGAAAAGTCATGTGGATTAATTTGGCTGACAGACAAAGCAAACTAGAATAGGATTCTACATCCCAACAGCTGGAGAAAATGCACATAGCTATCCCTAGTCCCTTTTCCCAGAACTGTTGATGTGTTTTACAATAAATACTCATTATTTTAAATCCATACTGAGCACTCCTGAGGCAAATGGAGACCACTAGAGTTATTTTTGTGAAATCGACTATCCCTTTTTCTCTCTTGCAGGCAAGTCTCATCAGTTTAAGAACCACAGCTAAATATTGTTTTTCCTTTTTTAAAAAAGCACACAGTTATTATTACACTGGGTTTATGAGTGGAGGGCATGAGGTTGTGTAAGTTTTAATTAATCCACTGAACCATCAGCTTATTCTCCACTGCAAATAGTGCCATCTGCTACTTGTCCATGCGCCGATAATTAATGTCTTCTACAAGTTTGCTTCCCTGACACTATCTGATTAGGTAATTAGCCTATGGAACAATATGCGACATAATGTATTAATGTTCTATTAAGTGTGATTGGTTTGAAAGCACTAAAGAATGCACTAATACTGTTTCATTTCTGTGACTCATACTTCATCCAACACCCGTCCAGCAAATAACAAATCAATTCAGAAAAAGAAATGGGAAATGAGGAACAAACAACAATCCAAAACCACATGAAAATCACGTCAATAAACTTAGGAATAAGTACTGTTTATTTCCGAGTAGCTTGTGAACAAAGATAAATATGAGCAAGAAAATCCACAAACACTGCTCTCCAGAGAAGGCATGGATCAACACCAACAGAGATCTATGTGTGATAAATGTCCCTTCAGAGAAATATGATGTAAAATAGTTTGTCATCAAAATTCAGGGGTTTGATAAGTCAATGGAAGGTGGAGTCAGGAAGAGAGAGAACAAGGCAGCATGTCATCTATATTCACTAGTGTAAAATGTGTCTGTTTTCAAGATTACATCTGAATTAAGCTTGGGAGCCGAGCGAGTGATGAAGATGCACTGAAGTGAAGCCAACATATCATCACTGTCAGATCCTCTGGCTACAGTGTAACCTCTCTCAATATTTAGCTGAGTGAAGTGGTTTTTACTTTCCTCTGCTCTTATAAAGGCACTCTGATTTTATTTTACATGAGATTCCTAGCACAGTCTGGAGCAGAGGAAAGGTTAGCAATGTCAGCCCTAAGTGCGTGGAAACCACAACAAGCATATAAAAAGTCTAAGCTTAGGAGCCTGAAGACCACACACATCATCACTGCTATTTCAAAACATCAAGGTCAGGATACATTTGACCAAATTTACATGCCAACACAGTAAGTATCTACAGTTGAGCTGATTCTCTCCACTCCTTTTATAGTCAAGAGAATCCTGCCCCTTACATTGGCAACACAAATGTTTTCCACCACATTTATATAGAATAATTTGCAAAATCATTGTCAATTCAACAGCACAGACTGAAGACTCTGTATCTGCAAGTGCCAGTTCTGGATCAGGCTTTCTTAATGTCAAGTGTTCTTGCCTTCCAACAGGCTCTGTTTCACAGTTCCCACTAAAGACAGTTTTAAACCAGAAGCCCTGCTGTTGGTAGGCTCCTCAGTCCACATTGGCCTTCAGGAGGAGCTGGGCACTGAGCACCTTTTGGGACTCCATGCAGCAGCCCCAGAGAACTGCTCTGACCCCTGTGCCAGCCCAGTGCCACAGTGCCTGCTGCTGTGCCCCCGGTCTGAGTCAGGCATTACTCTTGGTCTTGTTTATGAAGTGGTCCTTCACTAGGGAAGCTGCAGAGGAATTAACCATTAGATATTTACAGGTGAAGCCACTGAAGCACAGGGAGGTAAGTGGCCTTACCCAGGGTTTTTCAGCAAGTTGGTGACAGAGTTGGGGATACGGATGAAAACCTCAAAGCTCTCACACTCTTCTTCCTGATGAGGAACACTCTACACAGCCTTATACTAGGCTATATAATAACAAAAAAAAAAAAAAAAAAAAAAGCATTTGCTTTCTTTGATAAGTAAAGGGAAAAGTCAGGTAAGCGCTCAACCTAAATAGCCTTCTCTTTTCACCTGCTGAATAACTGTTCAGCACTTCTCATTTTTTCTCAATATAACTTCCTAAGTGATGCTGCATTTGGTATTCAACAACTTTCCCTTCTATCTGTCTTCAAACCCAGATTCCCCTTAGGCATCACTCTGCTTTTATTTGTTCCACTGCAAATAACAGATGAGTTATTCAACATTTGTCAGCCTTGTTTATTTATTTCTTTAACCATAGAGACATACAAATTTACGAGTGTCCAGGCAATGTCTC
>BJBW01011546.1:34116-84112 GCA_004320125.1 Scolopax mira
CTTCTCATCCTTTTTCTTACTCTGATAGCAATTCTGGAACTCATCTACGTTTCTTTCTCTTCTGCTAGTAGCTGATGATGCATCTCTACTTTATTCTCAAGCTCTGACCTCTCCAAACAGTCATATTCAATATCTTTTCCTGATTGCAACTCTCTCTGACCTCCTTTACTGTCTAAATCTCTCTAAAACTAACTATGATGTGCAAACAGTGGAATGCCAAGTTCGTTAGATTGAATTACAACCCTTAACCTGTTGAACCAAATTTCCTTCCCTCTCCACATTAAGATGTAGAAACAACCCTATAGGATCAGGGCAAATCCCCATGGTCCTAACTCTAAAACTGGGCAATAGTAAATGTCCATAAAAGAATATACAAATGGGGCAAGTGTATATACTTCCCCATTTGAAACACTACCAGTGCTTTAACTCCAGGCTTTCCTCCACCAGAGATTTCCCCTCCTTGATCCATTCCATTATTCTCAATCAGGATGAAATCCTATTGGATTCCTCCAGAAAGACAATTCCAGGATGTGAGAAAAAAAAATCCAGCTTCAGAAGCCAGCTGTGAGTCTCACAAGGTCCCACCTCAGAATTTCAGATATTCTTTCCAACTTCTGGTTTACTGTGAAGCCTTTTCATTCCCATTTTGCTTCTGTTTTTACATTAATAACTGTATCAGCACAAACACTCTTACTCATATCACACAGAAGGACAGCATGCATATTTAAACAGTCTACCTTATTTATATGGGCATTAATGATATCTGATATCTAGTATCAACTACAACATCTAACAAATGAAGGCATCTTCCCTTGCTGTGATGAATTTGCTTGACACTTAGATCAAAATATCTCCTTCACAGTCAAACTCTGGGGAGTACTCACACCCCCTCAATTCAGCAATCAATTAAATTAAGGATTTAGAGTGAAGTCTCCAGATAATCTATGAAGGTTTACGTATACCTGACTTAGATGTTTGAACAATGTCTCTTCTCTCGCCTCTTTCAAGCAAAAAGTGAGATTTAATATTTGTGGATCCAAGATAGAGACCCTAGGAAAAAAAATGTGAATGTCCCAACCATCAATCTCTAACTTTATAAAATACAAGATGCTCAGTACAAGATGGAAGATTTCAGTCATCAGCAGCTATGCTTGTTAATTTGAAATAGAATATAGTATTTCAGTTACTTTCTAACCCTATAGTATGATTTCAGTAGTAGTAGACAGACTTTCAACAGCCCCTAATATTTTTTTTTAAATTCCAGAAGAGATTTTTTCCACAGAAAAAAATCATGACAATGTACCTTTTTACTAGCACTTCCACAATAATTATGAATAAAAATGTGGATTTTTGAATCATGTTTGTCCAATGAAAAATGATTTTTTTTGATTGAAAGTTTTGGCTCTGATAAAGTTAGAGCTCTTGTAGACAAGTTATACTCCTTTCTTTCTCTCACTTTCTTTTTTACACTCGAGACAGCACAAAAATGTGGTGATTTTAAAGAGAAAAAACACTGTTGTTTGCTGATTCCCTGTAGAGCTAGTGATTACTCACTAAATTGACTTTTATACAAGCGCCAAGATTTCTCTAGAGTTGGGAGTCTACTTTTTGACCCATGACTATAATTTCTCATTTTTTTATTTAAACTTTGAACAATTTTTATGTTTCTTACAACAGCAATGATTAAACTAAAAAGAAGTTACAATCCCATGCCTATTATTATGTCTAGTGTTTCCTTCTTATCATGTTACTTGGACCTTCCAAATCACTTCTGCAGATGATTGACTCTTTCCTTTGACTAGACATGGGCACTCAGGTAGAATTTAGGCTGCCTAAGTGTAGTATTATTACCATTATTATTTTTTTTACCATAGTGCCTAAGGCTCTACCTGGGACTAGGGCTCTACACATGCAAGGCACCAGGTAAAGAGCAACAAGTAATTTCCCAATGCTTGCAGTTTAAATAAGTATAGAGTTCCTATGTAAATAAGTACTGGTATAGTACGTGTATAAAGCCTGAGACTACAAGCAATCTTCAGTGAGAAAATGGCAAAGATGACTCTACAGAGTCAGCTCTCTCTGTACTTACTCCCTTGTAATTAAGATGTTGAGTTGGGGGGAGGGAAAAACATAACACTTGGGGGTATTTTATTAATTATTTTTCAGCTTGAAAGCACAAGGTTAAATGTAACATCAGGCAGTTTTCACTGATGTGACTCATATCTCCACGATGTCAGAGCTTTTAGTGACATTAACAGGGTCATATTTTGCAAAAAATAAACCACCCTCTGGTGTAGTAATTAAGCCCAAGCATGTCCTGCAGAGCAGCAGTGCAAAAAGAGAAGTTGTTTTGCATGGTAAGTTTAATGCCTATAAAACATGTGGCTTGACAACTGCTGAGCATGAAATCTCTCATTAATCCACAGAATGCAGACAGCGTGGATAAGAGATGCATTTCTCTACCATAACTATGTCTTCAGCGGGCAGGGTCCTGATGGTAAGTCAGCATTGGCTTCTTCCCCATGAAGACAGACAACAAATGACCTGGCATATTTCCAGTCAGAGCATTATTTTCTATTAATTTTCATATGAATCCAAATAGGATTTTGGGACATTGGCAAACATTCCAATGGAGCTGTTTACAGAAACAAGAAATTACTGCTACACATTTTTTGAATTGTTGCTATTATTTTTACCATGTTTGCTAACCATGTAAAGAAATGTTATTTTCTTTGCACAGCCCTCCCTCCCAAACAAACTAACCAACCTCAACAAAAAAACCTCCCAAAACTCAATCCAGCTAACTCAGCTGCTGCAATACTTCAGTCCGTGTTCATGGGTTCTTGTGGATCCTTCCTGCCCTCCAGGAGGGCAGGGCATAGTGTTCCATGGAGGATTCAGTCCACCCATGTAAACTGTACAAAGGGAGACAAACCCTTCCCAGTTGAAAAAAGAACAACACAGAAACAAACAAACAAACAAACAAACAAAAATTCCAGTCAGGTCTCCAACAAGCTGATCATTCTTAAAATCAAAGTACCACAATAAATATACAGGTTTAGAAACTATGTGTTCAAACCCACTTAATGTTTTAAAATTAAATTTGCTAAAAAATGAAATTTCTTGCAGAAGAAATATAATTTTGGCATTTTTTAAAGAGAATCACAGAAATAATAGATAACCGAAGTTATATTTCCTTTGTAATTTTCCTTTCTTTTAGAGTTCTGAATAATACACCATTTCTAATATTTTATACAAATTTGAATTTAGACTTTTTGTATTTTCTATATTTTTTTAACACTAAATTGTAAAGTTTTCTTACCTTTACCCCCACTTCAAAAACTGACACTATTGGAGAAGTTTGGAAATCAGACTGCCAATTATAGGGCTCTGTTTTGGCATTTTTTTGTTCACTTAGATTTGAAAATTTGAAAAGTCACAGAGGGGAAAAAAAATAAATTTAGGAAAGCTAAACTGAAATCTAAGTTTTTATAGCTCAGATGAATATTGATTAAACAGCATTTCTCCTAACAGCTTGAAGTTCTTAAACACTGTCATTGTGAAGGAAAAGGCCAATATAGCCTAATACTCCAGAGAGATCTCTCTGGTGTGGTTAGTTTCTCAGATGGCAGTTTAAAGGGTTCAATTTAATCTGGAAAAAAAAAAAAACAAGTTATGGGACCAACAACACAGGTCACTACTGGCATGGACTGCTAAAATCAGATCCACCAAGCTTTCACAAACACTTTCAGTGTTCATTGAAGGTGCTCCAAGCGGAAGTGCTTCCACCTTCCCACTTATTGAAACTGAACAAAACAAGAAGAATGGTTTTCCCTCTAAATTCCCAAACACAAATTGCCTAAAATAGCAAGTAGCTCTTCCTGACACACTCACTTCAACCTAATTCACTGAGGTGCTTGGCACCTCACTTTAGTGCTTGGCATGAAGTCATGTGAGAAGGGTGTAATACGGTCCCAGTCAAGCATTTTAGTCAGACTTCTGGGTTATCCGCGGTTTTGGTCTTGCCCTGCATAACCACTGCCATGTTCTTATGTCCTTGTGCTCAGTGCCTAATAGCACACACAGGTTTGCCTCAGGACTGAAGCCCTCCACACTACCCTATAACTATTTTCAAGGCTCGGTAATTTCAAATAACGTACAGTATTTGTCATTGCATCCAGCACAACTAGTAGAGGACACAATCATCATCCTAATTTGCAAGCAGACCACACTGAACTAGATATGGGCTATGCTGAAGGTTTAATGTTTAAATTAAAAAGTTTGAATTTAACTTATATTACAAATTACACTTTCTTCAAGTGGGGTAGAACGGCTAGAAAGTCAACAGTCTTTCCTTCTCATACACTATTCCAAATCTTCCATTTTTGTGGCCAGCAATGTAGGTTAGCCCTTTGGCACAATTTGCTTAGATATTTGAAACAGATATTTTTTATAACTTCAGATAAAAAACCCCTAGGTATCGGTAAGAAGCATGCAGGTTTTGTAGAATATGTGACATAATACAGAGACATATAGAGATACAAAGTGGAAATTTGAAAAAACCCCTGTATATATGCAGCATAGTTTAAATACTATAAACATCTATAAAATCTTACAGGATCCTACAGGGAATCTCTTAACATCTCCTACATCTCTACAGAGAAAGTCAAATTTACACCAGCTCTTTCACAGACTTCATAGCAGCTCCCTCAAGTGGCCATAGATCAGAGTACTTTAACGCAATCCATAGCAAAGCCACCCGCAAGTACGATGCAGTTTAGATCTGCTTCTCATCAACTTTAGGTGGCGGGGACCACTGCAACTGCATTTTGAGCTGTTTCAGGTGCAAAGTCAGGATGGAGTAGACAATTGCAGAAGTATGGAAAAAGAAGGAATGGCAGCAACAGACAGAAGCTTATATATCAGAAAGAAGAGGAATGGGTTGACTTTCACTACTTAAGATGTTTGCTAAAGTCTATAGATCAAGGTTTTTTTTCCCTGAAGCGCAGGCTTTTTGGAGTGAATTAGTTTGGGATTTTTGCTAGCCTTCAGAGTAAAGCTTGCTTTCCATAACTATTTTTAAAGGAATGTTTCCTTAACAAAATGCTAGGATAAATGCAGGCAAGGTTCCAAATAAACAAGGTATGTGCTGTGTCTCCAAGATATGCATGGATCCACAGCTCAGAGGGGTTCTTGTTAGAGTGAAATTTTTAATGCCCCCACAGGAAATACAGCAGTTATCCAGCACTTCATTTCTCTTGTGGTCTGAAAGGAAAGACAACCCCTTCTGTTTGCTTGCATGTCTCCTTAGGTTCTGAGTCACTGCAGCACAAGGATTTGCCTCTAACACCATCTGTTACATAGACCTTTTTTGAGATGTTGGGGAAAGTTACTTCACTCCCCCATAAAGTCCTATTGTTTCTGCCCTGATTTCAAATTTGCTGTGTATTTGCTCTGCCAGCTATATAATAAATAATAACTAATCTGCAGTTCAAAAAAAAGAATTTTACAGATTGATTTACAGAAGAAAAAGATTGAAAATTCAGAGCCCTGGGAAATATGAGCATTTTACTCAAAATAAAAGAAGGGAAATGCTCCACTTATGGCAATTATTTCTTTGTTAAAGCCAAAGCAACTACGACAATTTTTACACATTGAAGATGTGGTTTCTCTCCCACTAGGAATCACAAATTCCCCTTTAGTTTTGCCTTTGGTTTTTTAGTATTGCAGGTAGAATTGTCTCTCCTCCTGGACAACTTCCAAATAATCTATTTCCCTCAATGATTTTTTTTTTTTCCTGACAAGATGTGGGATATAGCGAAGCCGTAGTCACAGGTAGATTGCCTCTAGTTCCTAGGCTACTCTGAACCAGTGGTTTTCAGTCTTTCCTGACTTAAAAATTCCTAAAATTTTCCATCAGAGATGCACTCCAAACCCCTGAGATTAAATTTGCCCTCCTAACAATAGACTTTTCTCAGCTGTGTTACACAAATTCCTTTGTCCGTGGGTTGAAACCCTCTGCTATGTGTTGTCTGGCAGTATGCAGAGTCAACGTATCTCTGTTCTGAGAAAAATAGCTCCCAGTTTTAGGCCTTTGAAAAATACATCTGGATCTACCTACTGAAATATGAATTCATTGTATTTTCAAGCCTCAGAGCCTCATTATGGCAGCATCAACCCGTTACATCAGTAGAGCCAACAGATCTGCATAGGTGTGAAACCAGATACAAATTAATCCCTTTGTTCCCACAGTCCTGGCTGTCAAATCTACTCTCAGTGCAATCAGAAGTTAGGCTACATCAGCAACTTCAGACCATGACATTGTTCCACACAGACAAATCAAATTCTGAATCTATTCAGCAAACTTTTTGTGTAATATGAGATACGACCATAGAGCTGAATTTTCTTAACAATTACACCTTTAGATCTCATTTACTTGATAGTTTTCTTTTTAATATTGTGTATTAATTTCTCTACTTCTGTTCTTGCAACAACAGATGCATGTATATATTTTGTAAATACATAACATTTTCTCAATCACTATAAGGCTAAAATATTCATTTTTGAAAGGCATTGCCTCTATTATGTATAATTCTCACCAAAGGGAGAAAGAGAGTGCCATATGTTTTTTGTTCTCTCGCTTGTGGCCCATTGCCAACAAAGCACTTAGCCATATGTTCACTTTTCCCCCTGGACTGGAGGTTTGGCTACTGGATAGCACAAATCTATGCAGTAGGAAAGGTATGTTGTCTATCACTACTGTGAGTCAATCAAAGATAAATACCTAAATAGCTGACTGAGACAACTGGAGTATGACAATTATTTGATTATCTTACAGAAATCCAGAGACTAATGGGCTCAGGGTTTCTGTTTGTAATGGAGGTACATAACAGGCAGCAGGATAACCTCAAAGCACATGGCATAACAGAAAATTGCTCTACGTATGGCAGTCCTTATGGTCTCTGATTATCACAATTTAGAAATTGAAGCATTTGATGAAAACCACTGGACTATAAATTGGTGCCTTCAACATCTAGCTTCTTACATTCACAGTATGACCTGCTCATTATACCCCATTAAAAGTGTAAACATGACAAGATAATGGATTCATTTTGGCAGCGACTATACACTTTGAGTTTTTATTATTTCTACTGCTAGCTCACATTGCAAAATCTAAGAGCTCTCTTCAGTTGCTAATCTATGAATGATGAGACCCTCATGCTCTGGGATTAATATTAAAAAATTACAGAGAAATTACTCACTAAACAAGCAAGTATTGGTCTCAGTGGTTTGGATTTTTTGCAAAGTTTAGCTTTGCTCTCTCAATATGCTTTTCTAGTTTGCTTTTCAGATTATCTCAATCTGAACCTTTAAATTTGAACACCCTTGAAACCGGTGGTTTGAATTTACATTGAAATCTAGACCTAATCCCTTTTAGTAGCCCAGATCCATTTTCCACGTGAACTAAAAGAAATGCTCCTCTGTGTCAGCAACTTAAATGCATCACTGACTAATTATACTTCTAGTCCACCTGCACACATTTCTATCTATTTATTAATACCGGCTTTATGTTCACGTGTCTAATGCATGAAATACAGAACCAGCAAAATGCTGAGGATCTACTTGGTAGCTTTCTGGACCCTGGAACTAATTTTTCAGGTACAGCCTCTCCTCGCCACTCTGTCAAAGGGCATAAAAGAGAGAAGCAGGGCAGGGAGAAAGCACCTTTTAAGTCTCCTGAAGCTTTTAATTGAATCAGTGATTCAGGAAATCTCATTCTCCCTTCTGCTTGCTCTGAAATGAAGGAGAGACAATGAGCAGATTTCTGCCAGTTAAACAGATGTTCTGTGCGTGCAGACGTTGTTGTGTTTAATGATAGCTTTGACATTACAATTAGTTTTGTGTGATCTGCTGCTAAGGGTATCAGTATAGGATGTACTAAATACTTTTCTTATAAAAATTTGAAAATATTCCTTTAAGTAAGAGAGATCCCCATAAAATTAGGCTTGTAATGATATTTCACTTACCACAGGATTGCACTGGCAATAAGGTTTTAATTCCTCAAACACCAGTATCTCCAAGATGTCAAAATTATTTGCATTAATTACTGGTGGAGACAGAGCAATAAAACTTCTGTACTAGCATATTGTGTTCCCAGTTGTGATTAATGGTATGGTTAAATTTCGTATGTTTTCCTATAATATGATTAAGAGGAATAGGCTATTTAGATAAAGTTCAGAACTAAGATAAATGTACCTTTTAATTCAAACTTCAAATTTCAGCATAAGTATTTACTTAAATGGTATGAAAAAAACCTCTTTAGACAATACATACTGCTCTAAACCCATATTTATGCTGATTTACATCAAATCAGAATATGGCTTCATTTTTCTTACTTACAGTATATGTCAACACTAACCCTCTTTCCTTTACAACTATATAAAAAAAGATGCAGTTCCATCAATGCAAAGCAATTAACACTTCTGCACTTCACAGTACACAGCCTCTATGTCTATCCACAGTGGAGATGAACAATAAATTCTGCTGAAAAAATTCTTGCCTGTAACTTTCCTCCACTCAGTTTCCTCCATGCAGTAGTATAGTGTTATTGGTGAGTTTATGTAGCAAGGACTAATTCAGCAGAGGACATTTTGCATGTAAAAAATGCAAAATGGGAATACCTTAGCAAATGAATACGGCAATTTTGCTCTTCTGGCCACTGGTACAATGCAGTTATTATTTACAAAAGGAGATTGGGAGGTCTGTTTGCATTTTGCTTTTTCACTGGCAGTGTGTAGGTGGTTAGTTGAGCTTGCTGGAAAACAGCTTCAACTGATAGAATGATAAAAGCATTCTTGGTCTCAGGCACTGTGCCTGTTGCACATCTCTGACCAGGGCTTAGTTCAGTTCAGTGGAGGGGAATTTTGTTTACAACTCCTTTTTGGCAAACCAGTCTCTCCTCTTCAGATCTGGGTCTGCTGCCTGCAGCACCCCTAGGCTAGTCTAGAAGCCTTTAGACTAAAATCCCTCTAGTCTTCTAACTTGATAACATGAAGGATGAATCCACCTTAGAAGGACAGTACAACACTGAGAAAGCACAAAAAGTAGTACCACTGTTTAGCGTAAGGGGCAGCTACTTACGAGATGGCAGTGAATACAATTATGTTGGAAAGGAAAACCAAAAAGGATGACAGTACGAGTTTTAACAGCAACCAGCAAGACTATTCTGGCATTCTTCACCTGCGACACTGACCCTAAAATAGGAAGGACAGCATGAGTGTGTAGGCATTACCCTTACATTTTACATATGGGCTTGTAGTATGTTACAGTAGGTCTGCTGCTCTTCTGGAGGTTCTCAGACAGCCCTGAGATGTTCCTTATTTCTGCTTAGAAGTTTTATGTGCTTGTCCAGTTTCTGTCTCAAAACCCCATCTCCCTTTTGCTCATTCTTAACCCTCCCTCTATCTTTTCTTTTTAAAGAAACAAACTGTTCTTTACCATGAACACATTTAGTAGATGTCTTCTCCCTATCAGCTGCAAACCACATGAAAAACTACAATTAAAATAAAACCAAAACCATATAATGTCACTTGTTACCTTTAAAGGCACCATGAAATGTTTTGTCCCATGCATTAACATGCCATGGGATAGCGAAATCAGTAAATCCAAGATCACAGTGTTCAGGTGGCTTTTCCTGAGATGTTTAGAAAACATCTTTGTTAATATAGCCACAAATTAAATTGTAAAAATTGCAGGAAGGTACTAATAGCAATGGTAAGCTCATAGTCTTTAAATAGCTTTTCCAAATTGTTACACTGCAGTACATATCATGTATCATGACCTGATAATGTGTATTCTTTATGCAGGTTTTTCATAACTACAAAACTTGTTTCTTATTTGAAAGCTAATGGATAAGTATCTTATTTGCTGTGGATGAATGCAAAGTAGCTGGGAAACTTCTGGTGTTTTTATTCTATGTGCTTTTTTGGCCAAAGTTTTAAATGCCCATATCTGAAAACTCTTTTGCATTATCTTTATAAAGATTTAAGAGGTAGTATATTTGAAAGAATTTGATTTTTAAAAAGCATAGAACCCAAATAAAGAGTGACAGAATGAGCAGCAAACTCCTCATTGCCTTGTAGGTGGCACCGGAGTAACAGGTGCTTCTGAAGAAGCTGCAAAAATGTCATCTATATGGCATGATTTTGCCATCATATCAGGAAAAGGAACAAGCTGGAGCAGGCAAAAGATTAGCTCAGGTCCTGCAATAAAAGGTTTCATATTCTCTGCCAAAGTTGTTATCATCTAATAACTCCAGATATCATTGTGAATTCCAGCAAATTCCACTGTCTGTAACATAACATTTTATTAAGTGTCTCATTTGGGAGCTGTAAGACAAAATAGGAAAATGCACCATTAACAGCCTTTTTGCATACTCTCTTCTATATACAGAATTATGAATTAAAGAGTTTGTTTGTGATCTGCACCCATCTTACTTTACTTCTCTAATCTCCTCCTAGACTTTTGGGGGTAGGATATGTACACAACATAATGCAATGGTGAATCCAGAGCATAATTTGGGACAGCCAGCATGATATTTCCTACACTTTCTCCAGCTCTGCACCCACTGTGCAACAGCAGATGCGTGGCCATCTCTGCTAAAGGGTTCTGTAGGTGTTGAAGGTTTATCTGAGCTTAAGGCCATCTTTCATTAACTAATGCAAAATAAATGCCTTGGGGATTCTACATTCAAAGATATCATATTCAGCTCCCAAAGTCCCTGATTTCAAAATTGCTGAGGAGATTGTTAAGGGCACCTGTGCTTGGCTAGTATTTACTCCAGCCAAGATACTCACCAAGAGCCCCTGAAAGAGACTGGTTGTGGAATAGGTGGACTATTGGTTTAACTCTGCACTGCCATTTGGATCTTCTGAACTCATTTTATCATGGCATCATATGAATTAAAAATAAAGTTCAGAAATGGATCTGAATCTCAGATGATCAGATATTTGGCTATTATTAAAGCAACTTGGCTTCAGTTCCTAGATTGGAGGCTGGTCCTTTATGTGAATTGGAGATACAAGCTGGACAGAGTGGAGAGCTGTAAAGAACTTTCTTCTTTAGTAGCTTTGAATCCTGGATGACTGATCTATAGCTGTTAAAATGAAGTAGTGATGCAAAAAGTTATGAAAATTCTGCCAGTTTGGTTTGGGATTATTTTTTTTTAAATTTTATTAAATATTACTTACTGGCTGCCAAGACATGTTTACAAACAAAGTAATTTACATAACAGCCAAGTATGTTGGAACCAAAACAATAAAGGGCGGAACCTGACCACAGCTAGAGAAAAGGGGTTTTCTTGTTATGAAAATCTGCTATTCAACGCTTGAACGATTTCTTATTCATAATAAAAGTTCAAACTGAAAGAAGAGCTGTTAAGTTTCTACAAAACTGGAAAAATTGGAACACACTCCATGATCCAAAGCAAAACATCATTATGTTCAATAATGCTAATGTGAAGATAATGCTCAGAAGTTGATTAAAACTACACGTGTCTCTGTAATGTTTTCAACATTTCAATCCAGATATTTCTGTTAGGGAACTAAATGTTGATATAGAACTCCACATAGTACATTCAAATATCAATTAGTAATTCAATATTTCTGAGTGACCAGCATTGACCCCACATAAGTATAGACAATACAGGACAAAATATATCTAGGCTAGTGAGTTTTACAAGAGGGGGGGGAACAAAAGGAGGATATTAAAGCAGATACTAAACTTTAGCCCATGGACAGCAACAGCTGTTAGAACAGGAAAGTAAAAAAGGTTAAAGAGAGCCTCATGAATATAAAAAACTTTTAATTACTGCTCATATTGACCCACTGTGTGACATAGGCTTGGACCTTACAAAGCATGCCAGAAGGACAGGGCCATCTCATGGGACACTTGCTGAATTCAGTGGCCCTGTACAGACCTCACAAGGTGAGAAACTCAGCTGCTGCTGAGAATGTGGGGATTGACAGAAAAATCAAACCCAGAAACAGGAAGCCACCCTGACACAATATTTTTGAGTTTGCAAAATCTGTTACATCATGTGATGAACAGTGATTATGCTGATCTCTGGAAGCTCTTAGTTAGCCTTAATTAGCCTTTAGTTGATACTCAGTTTAGCCTTTGAAGTTAAACAGACCAGTGGACAAGGCCAGCCAAAGACCAGGAAAATCTGTTCACTCTAACAGTTGTCTACTTGGACAGCTGTCTGTGCTACCTCATTCACCCCTAACCAGCTTCATAACGCATGCTAAAAAGTTAATTCAGCTGTATCAAGACCTAGATTGTGACAAAAGCACATCTTCTGAAAACCAGCTTAGACTCTTGAAAACATCAAGAGACTGAAAATCTATTATGTCCCTATGTTATTTCAGTGGTTAGCCTCACTGGATTTAACTGCTTTAGTTCTCTCAATCGGCTCTTCATCGTAAGCATAATTTCTTTCCTGCCTCCCAAAGTAAGTGTAGAGAAAAACCTGGTTTATCTCAGCATGAAGGAACTAGAAAGTTGTAATCCCCTTGAGGTTACTGCAGAGAAAGAGGGATCTTCTCCCCCCAAGGAAGGAACTACATCCAACTCTTCTGCCCTTTCAGCTGCTCTTTGGAACAGACACAAAACCTACAAGAATCAACAGGGACACATAAATTTCATCCTTCAGAAAACAGAAAACTAACCTTTCACTGAAATCTACTGATCTTTTTTTAAGGATTTTTTTTCACCTGTCTTCATAATCTGGGAGGCTTTAATCTGAGTTTCATATTTTCTTCTAATGTGGCTAGTCAGTACCAGTTATTTCATAATAAGCACTAGCTTTTTCTTTTAGCTTCTTTCACTATGAAATCCAGCCAATAAAAGAGGAAATTTAAGTTAAAAAACTGGCAAAAACAGAAAATAAGCACTTTTTCCTCTTGGAAAAAACACAAAACCATCCCCAGCAATAAAATTCAAATGTCATTTCAAGTTAGGCACATAGGATTGAACTATCAATCACAGAAAAAATTCTGCTTGCATCTGCATTGTGGAAAAATACATTTCATCAATTTAGGACCACAAACAATCCCACAGTACTCCCAGCCGTTTTCCCCCATGCTCTTTACTGGATTTAGTACTATGAAATCAAAGGATATTTTGGGCAAAGCATATTTTTTTAAGTTTATTCTAGGACATCTGAATAGGAGCACTACGGCAGGATGTGTGAAATAATTCCTCTACTCAGTTGACTGTAAAGAGCTGCAGCTCAAGAAGTCTGCTCAGTTTATGGGACAGTATCTTAAAGATACAAAGATACTAGAAAAAATGCCCAAAGAAAACAACAGAATTATTGCAGGTCTGGAAAGCACAACCTCTAGAGAAAAACTTAAAAACGGATCATGTTTATCATGAAGAAGTACAGGGTAAATCTTGAGGTATATAAAAGGCACTTAAGAAAGATAAGGTCTTTGTTTTCTTTATAAAATGTAGTGGGTCTAAGTGCAGCCAGAAAGACTGAGGTGAAATAGTAGGAAAATCCAGTCAAGAACATTGAAGCACTGAAGTTTTTTAAGAATATATTAGGTAAGCTTTTGTCAGGATTGATTAGATAAAGAAGATCTGGCTCTGGGGCAAAGGAATGGAGGAATGGGGAATGGAGAAACTAATCTCTTAAAATACTGTCCAGTCCTATTTTCCCTTGATCCTATCTTTTTCCTACTGAGTCAATAACATTTGCTCTAGCATATATGCTGTGACAGCCCTGTTAAAAAGGCTAAATTCTTTATCTGCTCATTTCTAAACATTAATTCACTTAAATCTCTTTTAATTTTATGTCTAAATTGTTCTATGAAGATGTTTCATCATTACTGTGCTAAGTAAACACAATAGGTGTTAATCTTAAAAATTAATTTTTTTGGTTAATAATACAGAGGTAGCATTTATAATGCATAAATCCACTGAGAAGGAAAGATTTTCAGTTTATGAGAGAAGGCTAGAAAAGCAATCAAAAATGAGAAAAATCTCATTTTATCATATGTGAAGAATATTGAAAAGAAACATGGCTGGAGCTTGCAAACGAGAGAGGGCACCACCTGATTCAGAAATGTTCTACAACATGTGTCCTGTTAATCCCTTATTAGCTAACTATTTAATAAAATGTATAAAGTTAAGTGTGAACTCCAGTGTTTGTTGACTGGTGGGAAAAGACAGACCACAGCCAGTAACTGAACAGGGACATTGGTGATAAAGGTACTTGAGATGTCTACTGAAATAGCTGGACCACCATTTCACAGAAAATACCTAATGAACAAGATCTAATGATGACACAATTATAAAAGGAAAATACAAATATATAACAGATCAGCCACAACCATACTCATTAAAGCAGTAACCCATGCCTTTGCATCTCACTTGTGTTCACATTGTTATGCACGGCACTAATAGGAAACAAAACACATTTGACAGCAATAACAGGTGAAAAACAAGCTTGCAACCAAGCAAAACAGTACTGAGATGAAGCTGCAAGGCCATGTTCTCAAAAATGATCCAATTACTTGGTTGCTCAATCTTTGGGATGTTCCGTTCAGAGACTTCAAACAGAATGATTTTAAACAAGGTGGTGGCTTTCAGTTTCCTTAGTTAATAGTTGTGCTACAGCCCAAAATATCTGAATTATTCTCAAGGAGTCTACTTGCAGATATGTAGAACTCTCTACTGGCTAAATTATCCCTGGTTAATTAGCTCAAAAGTAGCCTGCTTCTGATATTCAGGATACTCAAATGCTACAACACAACAGCTTGCAGGGTAGACATAACCTTACAGTAATAAACACAAATCCAATCTGATCTAAAAATCACAGCTCAATAAAACAGAGGCTAGATAGATTTATTAAAAGCAAAGCATTCCAGCGGTGTCTAGATAGCAGTTTAGATGATCTTCCAGTTTTAATTCTCTCATTTCATTACTTCTTTTATGAATCCATCTACTGCTTCTTATAACCAAGTTTGTAAAGAAACAAGAGCAAATGCTTGAAGGCATTAATCTGTTACATTTAGCAGCTTGGTGACACTGTTTTATCTTATAAACAATCCTTTTATTATGCTATAAAACAAAACTCTGACTAAATACATACACAACATTCAGAGGATTGTATAGTTGCAGTATAATAATCACTAATACTGATGAAATGCTGACCCAAGAAAAATATCCACACTATTCATGCTGTTTTCCATGCTATGCTATTGAAGAAATAAGCATTTTCTCATTTTCTATATCAGATGTGATTCACTAATCTAGAAAATTAGATTTCTGAAAGAATACAGATTACATTTGCCAAGTATGAAAAAATCTATCAGAATCACTCCATTCTTTTTAATAAACTTTATTTGTGTGAAAGCTGTATAAAAGGAATCAATATGATTTTAAAACCCCCATCCATATTTTCATTCATTTATTTAAAGGGGGACCTTAGCCTTAATAAATATAGAGCTGCAGACACCCAAGGGAAGCATATATGTGTAATTCCTACAATTACTTATTTATTATTTTAATTAATTATTTATTATTAAGAGTATTTTTTTAAAGCTTGCAGGAGTTTAATTAAAGGTACAGTAGGCTTCAAGAATGAAAAGTGTACATACTTTTCGTACGCTTTCATATATCAAACTGAAGTCAAAATCATTTCAATGCATGTTAATATGGAAGCAACTCACATTAAAAATGGAAAATAAACAGTTACACACACACACTCAAAGAGGGCAAGAAATCATGGAGAACACAAAGACCTCCATAGCCAAGGTAGTGGAGACAGGAAACAGCCCTCTAGCTTGATGGTACCCCCTCTCAAACAAGAGGAACAAGAGTTAAAGGCAAGTTGCCTAATGGAAAGCCAAATCCAAGCTTGCTTAAGAGAAATTGACACCAGAACTGTAACACTTCTTTGTGCTAGGTGTCAAGACACCAAGAAGACAATGGATGAGCTTGGTGTGGCTCTGTATCAGCGCATGCTCAGCACAGAAAACTTTTAACTTACTGATGTTACTGAAATGTTTGAAGAAAACAAGATAAGAATTCTGCCCAATCTGGCCTGCAAGATTTTGATGAACATATTGTTGGTGAGCAAGTGAGGTTTACAGCTATATGCTCAGCCAGTCTCTGGTATGAATAGCTCAAGTCTGCAACATGCCAAGAATTGATCATGTAAATTCATATTTCTGGTTTTTCTATCTAACTATCATAAGAACCTAGCAGAGGTTGATCAAGCTCGTCTCCCAAGGAATAAAGATAGGGAGAAGAATACTTTCTTGCTTTTATCATTGTAGCTCTTTGTTTGATGTGGAGAGTTTGGTTTTGCTTTGTGTGGTTTTGTTTTGGTTTTATTTTTGTTTAATTGCCATTCCATATATGCGTGATGTTGAATAGGAATTGTGAAGACCAATCTGAACACTAAGCCAAGTATATGTTACACAAACCTCATCTGCATTAAATGCAGAAGGCCCATCAATCCAGAGATGTTCTTTTGCACTGAGGATGAGGAAAAGTTGGCACCCAGGAAAAAGAAATAGAAAGGGATAGAGACATTTCTTGGGGGAGACAGGTATCCAATACCTGCCAAGACCTCTAAAGAGAACTGAAAACATTTCTTGGATAATGCTGGGAGATGAGCAGTGTCACTTGCTTTGTAACGTCTAAGAAGACTAGATATAAGAAGAACACAGAAGTGTTATTGACAGATTTGCTCAGGCTGTAAAATCCTGTAAAAACTGGAAACGCTTGTCATTTGGGTCCTCCAGGGCTGCAAAGCAGGAGATCACTGGAGTACTCACCATCTGAGTTCAGTGAATTGGAGATTTAGAGCCACAGAAGTTTAGGTGCTGACCAGCCTCAGCACATAAAACCTCCTAGAAGACCAGTCTCCTGAATCCAGAAAGATACCAGAAAGACCAACTTTAGTGGCTGCAATGGCAAAAGATTTGGCACTGGTAAAGTATATCTGTCACTAGGGGCATTTTCCTGGCAAAGAATGGATTGACTAATGCATCCTCTATAATGGCAAACTATATTACATCAGTCTTTTCTGGATTCTCTAATTGTTTTGCTGACTTTTGTTACATTTGCTACAACAGAAGAGGTAACATGGATACCCAACAAAATCAAAGTATGGGGAAAACTCATCAGATAACACTGTGGCTGGTACCAACTTATGCTGGTATCTAAAAGTCTGATGAGTAAGATTGTGCTGAGACAAGATTAACTTGGAGATACAGCACATTAAGCAACATTTTCAGGTAGCTGTTGGTCATTAAAAGGGGCTGACATTATTAAAATGTAGTATTTATTATTCTTACCTGGCTGTCTATCCATTAATATATAGATCCATGTTTTAACACATCAATTATAAGGCTTTTTTTTCATAATTCAGACTATTGGTAAAATACCAGCAATCAAAAGTAAGTTAAGATAAGAAGGTTAAAATTCCCAAATTTTATGTTTTCAAAATAATACTATTGATGAAGACTTTTCTCAATCATCCACAAGCTAGGATCAAGCTAGAATGATACCTGTGAAAACAAAAGAACTGCTATCTGGGTCAAATGCACACCATCTTTGAATAACCTGCTTGTGCAGTATCACCCCAGCAACATATTATTTCACAGCTGTAACAAGGTCAAAGATACATTGAGCTTAAACAGACAGGAATGTAGTTGTAATACATTATTAGACAGAGTTCTTTCAAGGAGCCCAAGACATTTACACAGAACTTCTGGACAAATTAGTCATAGTCAGCAAGGCTCTTGAGCAGAAAAGCAAGATGTCTGATAAGTAGCTTAAGATTTAACAACTGCCTCTGAGAATTTCTGAGAGTTGCATAGAGTAATCATTTTCTGACCTACTGCGTCTTAAATAGATGCAGAAACAAACCACACAGAAAAATATTTACGTTTGCAATGAAAAAGGGAATAGTTTGATATTCCCAAATATCAAACCAGCCTTAAAAGAAGTCTCTCTCTTATATGCAGTATTTACCTGTTGTCCTAACCTCTGCTTTTTCATAAAGCAATAGAAGGTCTTGGCTCTGAAAAGGTCAACTGACTACACTGTATATAAGGCAGGAGAAAACTACCATATTCGGTCTAAAATTCTGTTTTCAAAAGCAACGCGCAGAAACCTCCAGTTCCCATCTCTGAAAAGAGAGACTAGTTTCCTTTCCTTCTTGATCTTGACTGAGAGGTCTTTTATGACAATGACAGTTTCATGCCAAGATTAGGAAATTGTTATGGAGAAACCATAACAGAGTTTGTGTGCATGGACAGATCATTTGAGAACAATAAAACCTGAAACCAGGAGAGGAGGTTTATTTACCCTTCATCCCCTTTCATATCAACAGAGCAAGCAAGCACTCTGTAATCCTTTGTAAGAGTGGATTTCAATGGAAACCAGATTTTAGCCAACAGAGGTAAAAGCTCAGAAGCCCTTTATCTTACTTAATATAAATTTCTCAGTTCCTGTAGCAAAGAAACAGTCTTGCTTGTGTCAATAAGTACCCTAAGCTAGAATGAAATGCTGTTTATTTTCACATTTATAAAAGCCTAGACTCTAAAACCCCGTGCCTTGCATCCCACACTTTGTCCTTCTGACTATAGGACAAGTTGTACTGACACACAAAGGTGACGAAGAAATGAAAGAATTCCAGAAGATAATAATGTTATGACTCAAGCTCAGTAACTGGGATGAAAAGGCTTCTTAGAAGAAAAAGCAAACAAGTAAAAAGAGCAAGAAGACTGTAAAATACAGATAAGGGAGAAGGAAAATGGATTCTCATTTTAAGAATATTTACCTTGCAAAACTTGTACCAACACATGGATTGTATCGGCCAGTTGCAAAGAAGTGCTAGGATGTAAAATGAGGTTAGGTGTTTCTACCTCATTGGATCCTTCTTTGTCTTTTCCATTTCATATTTAAGGTTTGTCTTGAGGATTCTGACATAGATTTAAACAATCACATTAAACAATGCTTGCCTCTGTTGTGTATTACAGGGATCTTGATTGTAATCTAGATGGATATCCTGGGCTATTTATATTGAGACAATTTCTTGGGGTAGTAAACTTCTTTTAAACTACATTTGACAGTGGATCAGTGGATGGATGTCTATTTGCATCACACCCAAGGTTTGCAAGAAGGTACTCAAAAAGGAGACTTTCAGCTGTTGTCTAAAACATGTGAACATGGCAGCATTCCTCCAAGAAGGCAGAAGACCTGTAGGCCCATCATAAGACTGTAGGAACATCATAGATATGATAGAAAGGGAATTAGAATTTCACTGAAATGTGTATGTAGTTTCTGCCATATTTCATAAACCTTTAAGAAATATGACATCTAATTTATGTCCCTTGGGATGTCATCTAACAGAACAATAAAACACATAGAGACAAACCTAATGGAACTCTGATTCACACCAGATTTTCATTATAATCACATTTTACAGCATTAACTGTATTTTTTGGGATACATTTTTCTTGCAATAATTTATTAGTTTATTTATTGGTTATATGAAAAAAGGTAACTTTTCTTGGAAACTGAGCAATTAGAACTTGAAAAATAAATACATTACTATTTTCTTATACTTGTTCCCTAGAAGATGAAAAGGAATAGAAAGAGTGAAGGTGATGAACACCTGCATGGAGCAGAGAAAACAGAAACCTGCCTCCTTGGAGTGGTTGACAAAGGGAAACATTAAAAATGAGATTACATTCTTGCAGGAGGTATCTGGGGCATGATGTCTGGAAAAAGCTGGGCTGACTGCAGTTGATACAGACCTACTATCTTGGGTTCTTCAGAAAGTCTGCAGTATTTGAATCTGTGCAATCGACAATGCAGTCAGAGTCTGTCAAGTGCAATTCTCTGAGCTCTGTTTTGTGCACTATGACTTTAGTTTTAGTGTGATGAATGCTCCCAAAGAACTTAGAAGTCTCTTGAGAGAAAAATAAAAGACAAATTTCTTCTTCCTGGCTGTTTTAGCATTTACATCCCCTTCCAGTGACTTCTTTCTTTCCTGCAAAGGGGCAGTCCCTTGAAGTACTGTGCTCACAGTCTGACTTCTGTGTAGTCACAAACTTTGGATTTGCCTCTTCAATAAAACCTCCGAGGCACTGACTGTGAAATGGTAATTCCTAACCAAGAGACCTTATGATTTTTTTCTTAATGTTTTCTATAAATTCTTGCATTAAAAAAGCAGTATTTCATGAGACAGGGAACAATTCCAAAACCAAATTGTTGTATGCTTCTGTTTGAGGATAACATCTTCCAGTGGAAAAGTAATTCAAGATTTTTTCATTATGTTTAAACCAGAAAAGATCTATATCATGACAAGGTAAGAAAGGACACTGTCTCTGTTGGCCACCCTAGAAATCTTTTACAATGAGAATGCTCAAGACTGCCTTACTCAAGGCTGCTATAGCTCAGTTACCCTGTTAAAGCTCAGCAAAGCGAAAAGAACATACAGCAAAGGAAGAAGCAAGTGTTTCAGTCCCATACTAGAATCTGCTACAGGACCATAGAGCACATACCTCATGCTTCTGAAATTCTGTTTCTGCCACCACAGAAGGTCCCCATTCCTAGCAAAGTTGTAGTCTTTCCACCTCACAGCCTCCCTACTCATTGTGGACCTCCTCTGAGCATTTCTCTATTTTTTTTCTACCTCCCAAGGACACACCTCTCTTCTATCCCCATTCTATCCCCACCTCACCTGTTGTGTGCTCACACCACAACCTACCACTCTCCCATAACTCAAACATGTCTGCACTCTTGTCAAATCTCCTCCATTGTATTTCCTCTCACAGAAGAGCTGGTACCCAATGTTACAGACCATTTTTTGGATGCCAGGTTTGACCTATTAAAATACATGGCCCAAGAATTTAATTATACTGGCCTGATATGCCTTGTTTTTCACACATCCAGGTTTCTTATTCATCTGCATATTGTCTTCTGTCTGTACTTATGTTCCCAGTGTTATGGGCTGCTTCCATGATTATTTATTCCATAATTTATGCAGTGATTGAAATTACATAGAAAGATTTATAATTCCCTAGCTCCTCTCTCTAAGACATGGATCATTCTTACACTTTCCCTATCATCTCTGAACTTCCAGAGTTAACTGCTAATTATTCATGTAGCATCTATAGTTGCTCTATAGATGACCAGACCTGTGATTTTTCAGTCACACCATCCCACCAGCTTAACTGAGTAACTAGAATCTCTCATAACCTGGAGGGCATAGGTGACTTTTGGCATGGCCAGCTGCTTTTAGCTGGCATTGAATTATTCATTAATTAAAACTGGCTTCCAATTCAATTCATACAACAATTTTAGGGATCAAGAAAATAATTAATTACCTTCTTATTAAAAGCTAATAAGCCAAAATAATATTCAGATTGTCTTGACAGTAGAAGGACATGATCTTCCTCTGTGGTTTTGGTGTTTGTTTTGTTTTTTTTTATTTACAGATGAATGCAAGAAGAAATAATTGGATTTAGAAAAGCTTCTTCTGCTATCTGCATTTGTATTGCACCAGGGAGATGAGAAGAGTTCCAGACCCACATATTTAACTTTTGACTCTGGATAATACAACAACTACAGGGAAGCAAGTGTCACACGTAAGGTGCATTACTGCTCCATGGGACAGATCATTTAATTCTTGGGTTTGGTAATTCCGAAAGCAGTGGATTGCCTACACCTGCCTGGGAATCTTAACCTGAAAGGAACTCCCATTTCCAAAGGAAGCTTTGTCTCACATACCTGCCCTGGGTAACAGGGTGGCACTTTTAGCTTTCTGGCACATTTCTAGCCATTCAAACTGGTAATGGGTAAGATCTCACAGAAAGGCAGGAAGAAGAACAAAGCCAAACTTTCATACTAAACATATAACAGTGACACTTCTTGGTATTAACAGGCAGAAGTATATTACTGTGCCAGAATAATTTTGGGCACAAGCACACACAAACTTGCTATCTCCACATTATCTGGGTGGACCTGCTTTGGCAGGGAGGTTGGACTAGATGGTCTCCAGAGGTCCCTTCCAACCCCATGTGATTCTGTAATTAGGTTAGTATCCTCTTGCATTTATTTTATCTGTAACAAACCTAAAGACATAGACTGCATTGCAAGTAGGCAGTTTCAGACTTTTCTTCCTATCAATCACAGATGTATTCTTAATAATGACAACAACGAATTTTATAGCTGCTAACTAGTTACGAATCTGCACGATTTTATTCTATTTTCTGATGTTTTTCTATTCTTAGGCTAATGTTGGCTAAGGTAAAACACTTTCCTAATAACATTGCAAGTTAAGCTTAAGGAAGGCAAAGATTAGTATATGAAAGGAATTTTACTGGTGCACATTTTAATATAATAATTGGTACTTAAGCAAGACAGTGCATCACTAGAATCGTGATTAGTCAGCACTATTCACTCTCTCATTCATTATTACGTGCAGTACTAAAGACAAGATTTTAATGCAAGCAGACTCCCTCACAAAAAGCAAATATTTCCACTGTAGTCTGCAGTGCCCTCTCCTCTCTGGAGAAGTATGCAGGTAAATTACAACCAAACCAAATACCTCAGACAAACATTAAAAATAGATTTCCTTTCCCACATAGCATTTAGCTGAATGCTTCAGGATGATAGTCCTTCTCTGCACTGTTGTCTTCATGAACTATCAAATTAAATTACATTTAAATCTATTCCCCTTATTCGTTCCTGTGAAGTCATCATAATGGTTCGTATCGTGAATATGTTCTTCTTAGAAACAGATTGTGTGATGCCATTTTCCCTATGATATGAAGATGGGGGAGAGATTGAGAGGCTGAAGTTTTAGTGAGTAATCTTACTCAGATATAGAAAGAAAAGTGTGCCAGGAAAAAATTATTCCAAAGTAAATTCGTTTATGAATTTAAAAAAAAAAATAGAGAGAGAGAAGAGAGATGGGTTAAAGAAAGATTTTGCAAAAATTTAAAAAATTCTTTCCTCAAAGTTAACTAAAAAGGGACAAATCTACAACAAAATGAAATAACCTCTCATCTTTATTCACAATATATTCTAATTTGATTATTAACAATCTGACAATATGCTTGGTTCCTTATATAAATATCTTGCCGAGGATGATTCTGTTAAATTTTCTACCCACAGACTTTTTTTTTTTTTTACACAGATGAATGGAGAATTTGAGAACAGAAGCCACTTAATACAGAAATAGTAGCTGGATGACAATAATGGCAATGTTATAACATAGGTAGTAACTCAGGGTACATGATGTTCATGTTCTCTATGCTACTCTGAACAATGGATGTATCAAGAAAATATGATCTCATCACTTGAGAGCATACATCAGGTTAAAGGGTGAATTTAACCAATCTCAGGTACAAGTTCTAGGTTTGAAGTTATGAGAAATGAAGAACTAAACCCACATCTTTAAAACCAAAGACCACAGCATAATAACAAATAATTGATTTGGAAGATTTTAACTATTTCCTAGGGGAAAACACAGCTGAATCAAAACCCAAAAGAAATACTTTCAATAAAAGAACTGATTCAGCTCAAATTTTTTTTTTTTTATATGGAAAGAAAAGGGAATGTATGTTAACAGTCCTAGATCCATCAGGTTTTTTCCTCCATTTTACCCTCTTTCTCTGTGCTTATTAGCAACATATTAAGCTGCATAACTTCCTATTTCTCCAGCTGAATTCAGCATTAATTCTGAACAAGAGAAAAAACAATGTTCAAAATGTTTCACAGAATGGGATTTTTCACTTGCAACAGTTTTCTGTCAAAGTCCATTGCTGAGACATCATAGCAAAACTCTGGAGTCCTCAAAATTGTAGCCTACTCAATACACTAGGGAATGACATAATTACCAAAATAGAAAATCTGGGAGGGGACTCAGTAAAAAGACATTATTTTCACCTGGAGAGAATTAGGAGGAAACCAGTAAGCTGCTGGAAACATCATTGAGCTTTGTTTGGTTTCATTGCAGATCCTAGAACCTACTGCATTTGCCAAACATTTAGATAAATACGCAGGTTTTTGAGATGTGTCCACAGTTAAAGTCTTTTTGAGGGCTGTCCCTTATGCTGACAAACCCAAGTCATGGTTTTCTTGATGAATTAACAAAGTTATCATCAGATATTAGGGAAAAATGAGCAACGCTTTAGTTTAAATTTGTAATAGAATATGAGTGCTTGCAGTTTATTTATTTTTTACCTGCAGATATCCTTTTACGGTAGAGCAGGTGGAATGAGAAATACACAGTATGAAGTTTGCAGAGGTGCTACAGAATTTGTTCCCTGCTTGAAGGAGAGAAGAGGAGTAGAAAAACGATGTGACAACCTCACCTTCCCCAATAACGTTAGTTGATTCCACAGGAACAACAGTTACAACATTTTAAAAAGCAGAAACCTGATATGACTGATGTGTTCAGAAACTCTTCCACATCTTTTATGTCAAAATGTAAGAGCCCATATACAAGTTCTTTAGGATCTTGCTTTAAACACTACCTTTGCCGTGTACAGTAAAGCAGCACTGTTCAACATACTAGAGAAGGAGGGAGAGGAATGTACGTTTGCCTTTCCTCGTAAAGCCTTATGTGTGCAATTTATAAGGTAAACTAAATGCCTTCATAGATACTAGCTCTTCAGTATAAGAAAGTAAAAAACAACCTTCTTCTGATGCCCTGAAAGTGTGAGTCTATTTGACTGAAATCAAAGGGTTTTGCTGACTGAGATTCAAGTATTGAAAAGCTGAGTTGAATTAAGAGGAAACGTGGAAGGAATCAAACGTGCGCGGCCATTACAGCCAATGACTGTATTTACCTCAGTGAAGAATTTTCCTCATAAACTCCAATTCTTGCCTTCTTCATCAAAAGCAGTTTTTGCCTTCTTTGCTGAAAGCAGTTCCCTTTTAAGTATAATTCAAAAGCTATGATAAAATATGACAGATTTTTGTCAATTATATTCATTTGCATAACATTAGCCCTAGCTGAGGAGGGAAGATCTTTCTACTAACAGCTGTAAGAATTCAAAGTACGATCTTGAGTAAGGCAAAGCTTTTAAAAAAATAAGGAAAAAAAGGATCTATGTTACAGATAAAACCTAGAAATAGCACCCTACAGGATGGCAACTACCATACTAATGTAAACTAATAAATTTACAAGCACTGAAGGATCTCAGTCTTGTGACTGTGATTCGTGATCTCTTCTGAAATTAAGCCACAGATAGATTATTTAAGTGGTATAGCCATATAGGAACATACGAGCTCATTTATTTAGCATTAGAGTTGAAGATGTTAACCACTCCAGATGTCACAGCAAAATCCAATGGGTATCATGAGTCATAATTCTCAATTGAGCTTATTAAAGTAAACTCAATCTGATTAAAATTTATATTACCTGCTATGAACCAATGCACCCTAAAAAGGTACTGACTGCCTGTTCAGTTGCTCCAAAAGTTCTCACCAATTACCATCTCACCAAGTAGCTGTTCTCCACTGCTTATAAATAAACAAAAGGTTATCTTATGAAAATAAGATAACTTTTCTTTATAGCAAAGAGAAATTGAAGTCAATGACAGAACTAATTTCAGCCTCGCTCAGGACATGGCATTACTGTTTTAATAAATTTGTAACCAATATGTAATAAGATTACTAGTTTTGTTTTCTAAAGGTACTAGTTAAAGAACAGTACCTAATCACTCAGAAAATGACAGTGTTTGGCCACAGCTTGGATCATCTAAATGTGCAGATGTCCTATTTGAGAACCTAATCAGTCATTTAAAAATCTATCCTGAAATGATTCTGCTTTAGATTTGTCTTATGATGTTGTGACAATTTTTATATTTTTACATGTTAAATGTACTGTGTTATAAATGGCGAGTAGTTTAAGAATGGCTTTCAGATCCTTTAAGTTCCTAGTTTTCTGGCCTTGAATCCCTTGAAGCTTGCTATAATTCCTGCCTTGCCTCAATCACATGGATCTACTCTGGAAGTAGCCGCACTCAGCTAATACTCATTATTATGGGATATACAATGTCATTCATTATTACTGAGAAGGCTCACTGTCTTCTAAACTACAAAGCATTGTGATTGATTTTATTTTCATTGAGAAACTGTTAAAGGTTTTTCATTGAGAAACTGGCAAGGTATATTGCAGAGTTTTAGAAAACTTTATTGTTTGATATTGGTATTTGCAATATACAATGCATTTCTACATAAATTTTTAAGTCCTGGGTGAGCTCTGCTGGCTTTTAAGACTTATTATAGGAAGACATAAATGATTTTAGTTGTAATGGAACTGTAGAACATTTGGCAGGTGCTTATTATTTCTAGAAAAATAGAAAAAAGTATTTGACTGTATATTTGACTGTATATTGACCTGAAGAATAAAGTATATTGACCTGAAGAATTTAATGTTGCAGTAACTCCACACTGCTCAGCTCATAGAAAAATATCCCAATTCTGATGTGTTTTTTAAGGATTATTATTGCATACTTAATCAGATTCAACAACTCTGATGGATTGCTATGATACAACTTAGCATTGTCAGCCCTATGTATTATGCCATGATGGGAAGTTGTTCCTTTTGAGGTAGTACAAAAATGAGGACACAATACAGAGCCATTTCATGGTTTTGTCTTACTATACATGGAGATGAATACAGCAGTTCAAGATTCCCTTTCCAGTGCTAAGTCTAGTAAGCAAAGTTTTGGCCAGATATTCCTATTTTCAAGAAAGAAAAAAGAGTAAAGGAGCAGGGCACAAGTTATAGTAACAGAAAAGACTAATACCGTAAATTGATTCGATCATTCTTCCAAGGGAAGACCATTATTTCTGATTGATCCGACTTTTCAAAAGGACCTGTTATACTTACTTGAGGTCCTAAAGTGATGAAAACCTTACCATACTTACAAATAAGTTACCCTAGAAACCATTTGCACTTTATTTCTAGACTAAGTCTATCTTCAAATTCCAGCCACTAAATTACTTCACATCTTTACTTCTGTCTATCATACACCTTCTCTCCATACAGCTTTTTATTGAGATTGTTAATCTCTTAATTTCCTTCTAAATAACCTTGAGCTTTTTAATCTCTCATTTATAAGATACCTTTTCCATACCTAAAACCACTGCTATTGCTGAAGTTGTCCAAATTTGCTGCATTTTTTTAAAGAACTTGAGTCCACATTACTAGTGCTCTTCTCATAAATGTCCTAGGCAGAGAAAAGAGCATCTATTTGCTTCAAATTAAAGCAAACAGAAAGCTTCCCTTTTCTCAATAACTTTCAGTGATGTTCTGATGAGCTTCAGAAAGTCACAAGGATGGCTGGAAAGAAAAAATAAGTGACAGAAACAATCAGGGATTACACAAAAGCTGTCATGAAGGTCAGAAAACATCTGCAAACTAGCATATGTGGGCCACTTGGCAGTAGGGAAGTTGTTCCTATGGTAGGACCTCAGAGGACAACTGGGCAGTAGAGCAGTTGAATACTGGTAGTTCTCCCAGGAAAAAAAAATCGTAGATTGGGAAAAGAAACCTAAAGATGTTGGTATGGGGGCAGAAAATAGTTGTAGCCTTGGTAGAAAGTTATATCCAGGCATCTAAGATCCTACAATTATAAAACAGAAGCACAAGAACCTGACTCTATAAAATTTTTTTCTTCCAGAAAAATCTACCCATCCATTCCTGTAAAGCTGATAGGGAAAAGGTTGGGCTTCCAAGGAATTGATCTTCTGGCAGATGGAGAAATACAAAGGGATAAAATATAAGAAATACACCAACCCAAAAATGTTAAATAGATCTAATGGCCAACTATACAGAGCAGTGAATGGAAAGGAAGGCAGAAGAAGATGAATACACATACATCCATATATCAGTGGACTTTTCATAGGGCATATCTAATTGTGCACATTTGGAGAGACAATAAAAACTTGAAAGGTACAGGACTAAAGAGTCCCTCAAGAAAGCATATTAACTGGGAAACCTTCACTCAGCTTCTAAAAATCCACTGTTTACTTCATAAGGAATATTGGTGTGTGCCTTAAGCATGATCTAAAATTAAAAGTTTTGAGCGGATTTTATGAAGAAATAGCATTACGAAGGACTTGATGACAAAGTTCTAAATTCTCCTATGGAAACAAAAGCAGATCCTGAAGTCTTTTAATTCTGATCATCACTGAGACCTTTTTTCTGCTACCCAGGTGTCCTTTACTCGAAGTTGAAGCAAGCTTGTCTTTTACTGCCCTTTTGTCCTGACTGCAGTGCTTCAGGACCAAGGTGCAGCAGGCAATTCAAAAGAAAATGTCATTCTGTTTATAAATAAAAAGGAAATCCTTTTAAGCAAATTTCCTGTCTGGTTCTGCAATTTGCTCAACATTTGTCAAGAGGAAAATACAGCTTTTTCCATGTGTCTCTTCATCCCTTGTAGCTGCGCAGAATCAGCAAAGCTTGGATGTGGCAGACTCTTTTCTTGCACAGACAAACTTTCATTTACCCCACATACACAGGGAAATGAAACACTCAGCTTCCATGTTTATGTACCTTGGAGTTAGAAAGAATCAGAGAGCTGACTTTACCATAAATGCATCCTTCAGGTCAGGCGTAGACACGCAGAAAGAAGTGAGGGAAAAGAGGAACTTCTTTGGTTAGAGGGAAAAGAGGTTGGTGCATCCCTTTTGTACTAGCTGTGATTCAGCACCTTCAGATTCTGAACGCGACAGTTCAAGTGCCTGCACACAGCTCCAAAATCCTTGCATACCTCAAGGACATACCTCTGCCACATATACCTAATGGACATGTTCTTGATCTGTGAGTAAATGCATCTGCGTCCTTTCACCACTGTTATTTCACTGGTTCACCTCAGTACCATGATACAGAGACCTTCAGGGACTATTTAGGAATCATTTTGATTTCTTAAAATACAGTATTTGACAAAGCAGAACCACATTTCTCAGTGACCACTGTTTCTTTCCCTTTTATTGAGCGAGGATGAGGTGTCAAATGCTTAAAACATTAACGCCAAGTTTAGTGACCTATATCCTTTCTTAAATGAGACTCATACCATGGAAAAAAACAACAGCATCCCCAAGGAAACCAAGAAGAGTCAATGCAGAATAAGTAGGAATCTTCTATGAGATTTTTGGTTTGATACTTTCTAGTTTAACTCAACAATGTAATTCGCATAATGATTTAACTGAAATCACATTTTCATCAAATGGAGTAAACTGTGCTTCTTTTTTTCCTGTGTTGTTTGATGTGGTCTTGGATCTATCAACCTCCCACCCCTAGAAAGAAAATAGGGTGGAAGCACAAAATGCATCTACTTGACTCCTAAAACAAAAAAAAAAAGGGGGGTTGGGGTCCGGGGGGATGGTGTGGAGAGATAAGAAAGGATTTACAGACTCTTTGTGACCATAGCCCTTCCTTCCAGGAATGTCTCCTTACTCCCACTTTTTTGTGCTCTCAACCAGACTCTCTTTTGAAGTTTTGAAAGTAAAGATAATACCTTTAATCAATCATACATCCAACCAATAATGCATGATACCTGATAGGAATTTTATGAAGATTGAAGGTCAAAACCTTACTCGTAATACACAGTCATGGTTTATCAGAGATTCCCTCAAACTCTCACCTACTTAAGCTGACAACTTTGGCCCATCTGAGCATTTCTCCTTGCTTGCTGCAGGTGGCAGAGGGATTTTCACTTTTCTTTGACCACTCAGTTAATTTCCTTTTGTATTTCACAAGCAAATCTTCACCATGCTTCTCACAGTTCATCTCCAGTAACCTCTTGTCTAGAAGTGCTATAAGACTTCAGGGCTTGATGGAAAAGAGTACTGGTTACCAGATGTGAGGCCTTGCATCCAGAAATAACAACACATTAAAACAAATGAAGAAAAAAACCAGGTGAATTTTACACTACAATATTACGTATGGGCTTGGGACATTGCCCACTGAATGCAGTAGCAGTTAATTTGTGGTATATGAGGTAATGAACATTACTCTGAGATGGTGCAAAATGCTTGCCAAAAGGAGAAGTTAGGAGATTTCTGAACAAGGGAGCTGTCTGCTTCTAGTCATGGCAAATATGTCTAGGAAACAATAATTTATCTAAAGGTTTTGACTAAAAAACCAATAGAATTTAAAAACCCATGAGTTTGCACCAACAATATTCATGACCTGCAACTCTGCAGACATCTCATTCAAGTAACAGAACAACAAACATTTACAAATTCACAAAACCCAACAGATCAAAACCCTGATAGTTGTCAGGGTGAACTACAACCGCACTGGGGCAGTCCCATGCAGAAGGGACACTGGTCCTTCTCTGCTCCTCACCAACCTGCCTGCACTGAACTGCTTCATACCTGTGTTGGACAGTGAAAGCTTGCTCTGGCAACATCCACACATATCAAGTAGCATTGGTTATAAATTGCAATGAGTAAAACTGCTAGCAGGGTCTTCATATATTACCACGATTTTATAAAGGGTGCCTATTATCATAAGCACATATGATCACACTACATTTGTCTGTTCTTGGATTTTTACCTTACAGGTTTGGGATACTGGATAAAATGCCCTGTTTTACTAACTTGTCACAGGAATAAGAAAGGTTTTAAAGAATAAGGAATAAGAAATGGTTTTAAAACATATTCCAAAAATTTTAATGGTGCCTATTTGAAGCTGTGGAAAGTACTACATGCCCAACAGACTGAAAAGTCATAAAAGCAACAACAAAATATTTTTAAGCAGATAGCTTTGACAGATAGATTTCTGTGAACACAAAAGTCCTCATCGGTTTATTGTGTATACTGCTAAATCAGTTTTGTCCATAAAACATTTTATTTCCTGATGCTACAGATGCATTCTCTTTCACCACAGCACCCATCCTGGGTTTTATATGCCTGTTTATCAAAAATAATGTATAGGCTTGCCCTACTGCAAAAGAGTCGAGATGTGGATATGAAAAGTAAAGCGACTGAATGTAAAGAAAATGGGGAGTGGTAGAGGCAGAGATGAGGTTCGAATGCTTAGAAAATAAAAGAGTGCAGGAACAATAAAATTTTTCCAAGGAGCAGAAAATATTGTCCTGCTTCCTATGCTGAGTGAGGACATTGCTGCTTCCTGAGAAAGTAAGATTGACCAACATTTTGTTCAATTGCTCAGGTGGGTGTTCAACAGGAGCCATGTCACCATCAGATTCCCAGGAGCAATATCATCAGCCCTTGTCTCCAAAAGTGACTCTTCTCCTGCTTCTCTGACTTATTTCAATGTTTAAAAAGTTAAAACAGAGCAACATCTCTCAATCTTCTGAATTCTGAGGATTTCAGAATCTCTTCCCCATCCAAAATCCTGCCTGCCTTTTACTAGGGAGAAGGGGAAGGGTGAGATGGTCATAACTGCCTCTTCCTGTCTGCCAGAGCTGACACTGCTCCATCACCTTGAGGTTATAAAACACAGAAAAGAAATGAGGGAGGTTTTACTACTCACCACTAAAATGCTTATCTCTTGCTGTGCTGTGAATAAATGAGCTCTTTCAGGAATTAGTTACCGTAGCAGCCAGAGTATGAGGCAAAGAAACACATGAAAGCTTTGAAACAAATGAGCAGCTGGAGGTAAGAGCACCAACCATTAGCCAAGATGAAGACCACAGCCACCTGGGCAGATAGTGCTTGCAGATTAGAGATGCATACTTTTACAGAAATGCTTTGCAAATCTCATTTAGAATATGAGCCCAAAACAAAATTCTGGGTTTCACCACCTCAGAGAGG
The DNA here is from genome assembly GCA_004320125.1 of Scolopax mira. Taxonomy (NCBI): domain Eukaryota; kingdom Metazoa; phylum Chordata; class Aves; order Charadriiformes; family Scolopacidae; genus Scolopax; species Scolopax mira. The sequence continues at coordinate 65,953 of BJBW01011546.1, forward strand.
GTAACATCATTCCTCAGCCAACGTGACTGTATGAGAGCACCATAAGAGGTCTACTGGAGCCCAGCACAAAACAGTCATTCACAGATGCAAGCTGGCAAGAGAAACCTGATAATACCTATTTAGATAAGTGATTTGTGGCCTTTGCAAGGAGCAGGTCAGTAGGTTTGAAGCCATATAGAAATATCAGCCTTCTTTCTTGAGAGAGAACAAGGCATATTTTACAGAGGTAATTTACAGATCTTTTCTTTTTTTCCAGGGAGTGAAGAATCAGTTCATAGTGCAGTTTGTCAGTACGTAATTGTTTAATTGGAAATAATTCTTTTAAAAGGTAAAGGATCTCAATATAACCAAATGAGAGTGATGTTGGAGTTGTTGTGTAGCAGTGGTGCTTATACTGCAGGCTCCAGGAGAACCTGGCAAGGAAAAGGGGCAAGAGAAGGCATACCCCATGTCTGTGCTAAATAGTGTTTGGGAATTGCTGACTTGTCTCAGGACAGTTTCCTGCCTGAGCTCTATGTGTTTCCTATCAAACTGAGAGAATAAAGTTACATGGAAAAAAAGGAAAAAACAAAGAGAAGGGGAGAAGTATCAGCAGTGAACAGTGAGGCCAATGTAATATACTTCTTGCTATATTAAGCATGTTAAAGGCTGAAGTAGAACTCATTGGCCTTCATTGACTTCAATGAGCTTTTCATCAGTCCCTTATTGTATATATGGCTCGAAATGATAAGGAAATCATAGAATCAGTGGCATTATATAATTGTGCTTAGAGATAGGATATGGCTTCTAAATATCTTATAGGGCTTTTTGTAAATGTCTAATTGAATTAAGAAGCTGAATAGGCTTGGGCTGTATCTATAAATATTCTGCCAGACAAGTTGACAGTGATGATGTGACTTTGGCAACAGAAAATCAAGGCCATATTAGATGTCATTCACAGGCAGTTTCGTACTGGGGATCAGGGGGGATAAATTAGTCTAGGTTCACTGATATCTAGAAAATAAGGCAGATTATTTTGGACTTGGTTTATGGTGATTCATACTGGTCACTTGTAGTCTCATACTTCTCCCAACATCAGCAGCAGCAAAATTACATGTTTATAATGGATACTATTAAACTGAGAATCCTAAAAATCTTCCTTAGGCATAGAGCAGGGAATATGTACACCTGGTTTTATTTCTGACATTTTTAATGCCTTTTTTTATTTACACAAATGTAGGGTGGCAAAAATTACTCTTGACAGGCAATTCATCAGGGCCTGAAAGCCAGGACTTTGGTTCATATCACTTTACTGAAGTTAACTAAATTACAATGGCAGACATGGCAGAAAGATCTGCTGTAACATTTAGTGTCAAAAGTGCCTGCAGAAAAGGTATCTCTATCAAGATATATTAAACATTAATTAATAAATCATGGTATAAACACTTCTCCATCTTATAACCATGTATGAGTTATAATATTATTACCTCTAACTGGTTAATTTGGGAAAAGCAACTTATTAAGTGTACAGGCTGACTTAATGCAGATTTTGTTTTGCTTTGATTCTGGTGGCTTTAATTTCTCTAAATAAATTACTTGCATACAAATACAAGATAAATGACACGAAGTCCAATTCCTTACTGTTATAGATATCAGCCCTATCATATTACTGCATTCATATATTTTTATAAACTCTGTGTCTGACAATTATGTTTCTTAGACCTACTGTTTCTGCTAGGAGGCTGACCCACATATCACTCCTAGGATGACTGCAATTCTCAACTGTCAGTTTACTTCTGATCCATTTATGGTCAATTGTTCCAGCCACCCTGTGCCTTAAATTACTTTTTTCATGTTTACCCCAACATAGAACACTCATATCCCTTCTCAGACTTCATTTTGCCAGAGCACACATTTAGCACCTTCAGCTTTTTTGTGCTGATTTGCCTGATTCATCCTCTCAGCCCTCTTTGCATCTGTTCTAACACATTGCTAGCTCATACTCAAACAATACGTTCAATGAATGCACACAGATTTTTCTTCCAGCTGTCACCTCCGCTTGGTGCCACCTGAACTAGTAGCAAAAATTCTGCTCACAAATCCCTCCATACATGACCCTGTACTTTGCTCTATTACATTTCATGTCATTTCTATTACTTCAGTCCTCAAGGTCATAGAATCATAGAATGGTTCTATGGTTGGAAGGGACCTTAATGATCACTAGGTTCCAACCTCCCTGCCCTGGGCAGGGACACCTCCCCCTAGAACAGGTTGCTCAAAGCCTCATCCAGCCTGGCCTTGAACACCTCCAGGGATGGGGTACCCACAGCTTCTCTGCACAACTTGTTCCATTCTCTCACCACGCTCAGAATAAAGAATTTCTTTCTGGTGTCTAATCTGAATCTCCCCTCTTTTAAGCCTACCATCCAGTTCTTACAGTATGGTACTTCAGTCTTCCTTTGTATTGACAACGTCTCCAACTTTGTGAGATAAATTTATTTAAAATGCTTCTACACTTTATACCAAGTTTATTAATAGAAGTATTAAGCAAGACTGATGCTTGAGGAATTCAACAGTAATTGCCCTTCAGTCTAACAGTTTCCTTTCCAAATTAACCCAACTTTTATTTCTCTTTTAGCCATGACTGATTCTTTCTCTTCCAGTTTTAATAACTCTTTGTGTCACTGTTTTGAATGCTTTACTAAAGTACAGAGAATTAGATCTAAAGAAATTCATGTCTAAATTTTATCTAAGGAAAAACTGGCTTAATTTCTCATCATTTATCTTTTGTAAATTTTTATTGCTTTCACTCACTGATCTTTAATCCCCCAAAATTGCTCTGTTCAACCTCTCATACAAACATGGTCCTTTTTATTGTTTTAAGAATGAAGGTCCCACCTTCTACAATCTACAGTGTGTCCAGATTCCTCATTGTGTAACTATTTGGCAGACAACATTCCTTCTCTTTTTCCTTTCTCATTTCCTCTTTCTTGTCTTTTGTCCCTTGCCAATTCAGAGAGATACAGAATGTATTCGTTCAAAACAAAAGACAAGACAAAAATCCCCAAACAAACCTTACAAGCAAATCATCACCAAACACAGAGACAGGCAAATGCTCTTGCCTTACTGAAACACGGACTGTCTCCTTTCCTGTCTAACATAGCACTGCATCAGCTCTGGCTTCCTGTGTTACCTCTTCTGCTTTTTTGGTAGCTTAGAAGAAGCAGAAGAAGATAAGAATTGGAAAAGCAGAGAGAAAGGGGCATTTTACCCTCCACAGTGTGACTTGGATACGTAAAAACTCTACAAAGGCTGGCTCAGCAGACTGGATGTAAGTTGGCACAGGCCAGGATTTCCCCAAACTTTCAGATAACCAACAACGCCAGAGACTCAGGGCAATAAAAACTGAGGTATTATCATTCACTTCAGGAAATGGAAGTGTAAATCTGAAATGGACACAACTATACAGGTGAGCTTCTATTGTTTCCTATGAACTCATGCAATTTTACCTGCACAAAAAGCCACTATCCTCTTTCCCAGTGGATTTGTACATAATGCAATTTAATAGGGCAAAAGGTTTTCTCATTGTCTCTTTCGAATCTGATCAATTGTTCTCATGAAGGTGAAAAAAAAAGTATGTTGAGGCATTAATAGAATCAAGCAAAACAATGCATGATTTTCTGAACTAGAGAATATGCATGTTAGCAGTGCTCAGTTTATTTGCTGTCAAGGGTATTTCAACACTGTATTTACTATAGCAACCCCTGAAGATGCTCTTGCTGACAGTGAAAGTTAGTTCTGTGCTTAGAATAATAAGCCAAAGCAGTGCAGGAGACTAACATACAAATTGCACAGGCAAAACAGGGGTGAAAAGAAGCCAGTCAATTCAGGATCCCATCCAAATATCAAGACATTGCACTGCTAACTAACAAAATGCAAGCTGAAAGTCATACATTTTCAAAATCATGACAATCCTTCCTTGATATGAACTGTGCAACTATTGCTGAGGGCTCCTTGCTTTATGACTAAACCCTTTCAGTAAAAATCCTTTTCACTAGTTGTTCTCCAGGCTTGCAATATCAGCATTTTTCTGAAAAAAATCCATATTTTAACCAGAGTTTATAATTTCTCACCAATCCTATTCTCAGTGATACAGCATTTCAATTTTATTATAAAGTGTATTTTAATTGCCTTGTGATTTAACTGCCATGTGTAGCATAACTGCTACACAGTCTGGGGCAATTAAGGCTCCGTCCTCCCAAAAACCCACATATGCTGGAAACCTTTTTTGCAGGGCTCTACAGGACCATATCTTGGACTGAAAATCAGTGGCTTATTATGTGCAGGAATAACCTCAGAGCCTCATGTATTGCTTGCCTTTATGGCTCTGAGGTAACTTTGCTATTAAGACCATTTTTGAGGGTAAAACCATCTGTACTCTAAACTTTGTCTTTGAGCATGCTCACAAGCAGCCTGACCTAATGCTAGTACTCCACTACTGTTGTGGTCCCTTCCATTCGGCCCTTCTGCCCCTATGTCAATGTCAAATGAGCAACTTCAGGAAACATTTTAGGTGAGTCCTTATATCTCCTGTCACAAGAATGCCTAAGGCAGGAGACAGGCCAGGTTTTGGCTATTTTGCAGAAGTTTTTCCACAAGCCTCAATTTAAACCCAAGAAATACAGCAAATAACAAAGACAATCACAATACAATACCTAGTAGAGTCCAGTCCTGGAAAGAATTTGTCATCTCCATCTGTCTGCATTGCTGGTACAAGGAGCATCAGCTTTGGCACGGGAGGGTGCCTAGGTGCTCTGTGCTTCTGCAACATGAAGCAAAAGGCAACCTGGCACACCACTGGCTTATGTAATTCCAGCGGTAATTGCACAACAAGTCTAATTACTGCAAGGCTATTCTAATTAATCTAAGAATTTTATAACTGATTATGATGAGTATGATTGTAAGAGTTGCAGTGATGTGGCAGATCAATGTTGCGCTGAAGAGTAAAGTAGGAAAATGAGCAGATTTTGTGATGAGGCAGGAAGGAAAGGGATACTGTCATCTGACATCATTGTCATATTGATACTAGTAGCAAGACTTGCTGGCCAAATGTATTGGCAACATTCCCCCTCATCATTCTCATCAAACTCTTGATCTGGTGAGATAGGAACTAGTTTAGGAAACCAATCAGTCTGAAAATTGTCTAGAGGAAAAAAGATAATCTGGATAAGGCTGAGGAATCATCAACAACGAGCAGGAAAAGGAGGAAAATCTTTCAGCTGCAACTATCCTGCAGAGCAGTTCCTATGGCTCTATCATCAAAGAGATCCAGTGCAGGGAAGAGACAAGAACTCATCTGAACATCTCAGCATGATCAGGCCAGAGCTGCCAAGGAAATTAAAAAATCTGTAATGAAACCATTTGCACATTTTTTTCCCTCTTCACAGGAAAGGAACACATTAAAGTTTGTAAATTGAAGAGAAATAAAAAAGCAGTATAAAAATCACGAGGCACGAATTTATCACACAGAGGTCTGGAGAGTCAGATGTAGCTTCTAAAACATTAATTAATTTGCCCTTTCTTCTTCACATCTCTGACATCTGCTTTTACCTCCTATTCTCACATTTCAGATACAACTTTGAGATTTGTTTCACCACAACAGAAACGAAAGAGTGAAGTCGTGCCCCAGAGAGCAGAGCCATAAAAAACATTTTATGCTCAAGGTCATTAAAATGGATATTAGTGGGTGTCACATTTCTTGTTTTTATAGTCATTATCATGCATTTGTACTGTGAGATCCTCTAAAAAAATTGCTTGAAATCAAAGGCCTGTTGTATAAGCATTTTAAATCATGAAATAAGCCATAACACCTGAGGTATAACACCTCACAAAGTTAAACAGATAGAGGATGCAGGGAAAAGGAAAGGGTCTGGCTAAACTTCAGTGTAAGAACTAGAAACAGAAATCCAGTTTCTGAAAAGCCAGTGCAATACATAACTCACTACTGGGAAAACCACAAGCAATTCACACAACTGACTGTCACTTGTGGTAGCAGTTCAAGTATATAAAACTTGACATTTAAAAAGCAGTATTTGTCACAGTAGATACTTTCTCACCTTCCATGTGGGATGCTAGAACATAACAATATTGATGAACGAAAATTTGTGAGAAAGCAATATTGAGAAAATACAGATTTCAGAGTATCTGACATTTACAGCCCTTTCCCCTCCTATGAACCAAAAACATTTCAGGTGGAAAAGTTTAATTCATGTCCATTCACTTTATGTTTTTGTCATTTAGATATAATTTATTCATCTTTTAATTTCAGTTTCCTCTCCCCTTCCAAATTATTTTTTTATGCTAATACACTCCTAGATAATTCTGTAGTAGCTCACAGATTTTATTACTGTTTCCTTTTTTTCCCTGTCTTTGTTAGGAATTCTGCTAGCTTCTTTTAAGCTTTGAACAGACCTTTTCCATTCCAAACATACAAATTTCAGGTTGACATCACATAAAGATGTCATACATCACATAAAGCTTGCATAAGATAAATCATAATTGCTGTTACCCCTGCAGCAATCAGTAAATTTAGGTCAGTGATGAGACTGACCTTTGGAAAAAACGCAACTCAAAGTCAGCCTATATGAGAACAAGAGCAGCTGTGTTTGTCACATATTACTTTTAAGAACACTAAGCAAATATCTCCCAGAGTAATATGAGCTGTGGTAACATAGATTTTCTTCCTGACCATCAAGGACAAATATTTATGTGAACCTTTTTTTTATTTCATAGAAAGTAACAAATGTTCTTCAAATGTTTACTTGCAGTCCTCAAAGAGCTTTAATCAATAAGGATCTGAGCTACTGCAATACCATGTTATTTCTGATGTAAAACCAGGCAATGGTGCCATTGATGTAAAACTTTTATTTTTTTTCCCTTTGTGCATATTCTGCCCTTTGATTTTTACATTCAGGCTAACTTACCCATCTCACCCAGTTTTAGTAGCGTCAGCCATGACTTATGTCCTTCGGGACATGGAATTCTCCATATTTCTCTATATGCTTGGATTTATCAAATGTGGACCTCTGGATGCAGGATCATATACTAAATTGTTTGTATCAGAATCTCCATGTATTATGTTTCATCCTCAAAGTGCATTCTTTGCTAGTTACAGGTCTATTGGAGCAGGGAGAAAACACCAAGGGTGCAGAAGTGAGAAGATTACTCAATATACCCATCCTGGATTTAAAGGTCAATGCTGTAGGCATATGAAAACCAGGGATGTAACACCAACTTCTTACTCCCCACTTTTGATGACCTATGTCTGATTTTATGTTTTCTTAGTGCATACCTTTGCCAAGCATAACTAATTTTGAAAGGGAGCACATTAACAAAATACTGGTTATACAAGTGAAAATTTGGTGCGGATGTTTCTTTTTATCAGATTTTTTTTGTTAGGCTGAAGATTTCTATAAGCATTTGATTTTTATTTATATATTTTTCTTTAACTAAAGTTATAAATGACTTTTAGAAATATGCAAGTGTCTTCTGCCTTATGCAAGCTGAGTTATAATTAAGCACTTTCAGAACCAGGTAGCCCTACATTAGTAATCTGAATAGATGTTTGGTGGGGCTGCTGAATCCAGCAAGCAGATGAATACTTGTGTCATTTTAAAATGATAATTCAGCAAAGCCTGTGTTTGTTGGGACAAGTAACATGGGTGTATTTAGCCTGGGGAGTAAATAGATAGCTTTACTTGTGAGGCACAGATGATCCATTCAGAAGAGCTGGAGAACCTTAATTTATGGGTTTAACTGGGTCCTGAAGAAGAGATAAAAGGTCTGTAAAAGCAGTTTCTGAACCAGAGTTCTTGTCCAGTGCTAATTTCAGGAGGTGTGAAGTGATCTCCAGCGAGGACAAGTACAATCAGGCTCCTTATTCGTACTCTGTGACCTGGACTTGGAGCGAAATATTTCTCACCATCTGAAAACCTATGGAGCCTATTTTTGAAGTAGAATCAGCAGTGAAAACTGGCTTTGTACTTGTGTGTCATGTAGCCACCGTTCTTGGAGGCCCTCATCTGAGTCCTGCCAGGGTAAGTTCAGACCTGTGTCCTTGGCAGAGAGACACCCAATCAGTGTGCAGCATATGCAAAAGGCCACTTGACAACTAAACAGAGTGTCACAAAATGCCCAGCAGAAGAGGAAAATACATGTTACCTGTCACAGCCCAGACAAATGGAAGAGTATTGTTGGCTTCTATTTCACTGCCCCTTTGTTATGCAGAGAAATACTGAGTCCATCCATTGAAAGAGAACAAGGAGAGAGGTTTCTGTGTGCATAACCTTTGATAACAGAATACACACAGAGTCCCTTTTACAAGACAATAAATAAAAGCTATTTTTCTCTGTCCATGTTGTTTCAAACAGGTCCTAGTTTTAGCTTTCCTAAACATCAGGTCCTCCTACTGCAAGAAAAAATAATATGAGCTGCGAGGGAGACTACAAGAGGTGTATGAAAGCACGAGGATGGTACACCAACCTTCAGTGGGATGGAAATACAATTGCTCATTGTCTGGGATCTAGCCTCCACCCTGGAGGTTGTTATGTTTCTGTAATGGTGAAAAGGTCTTTACTGTGCTTTATTCATAAAAACATAGACATAGCAACCTTCATCCTAATTTAAAATATTATTAGTTTATAAGAGAAAGAATTGCAAAAGACTATTGGATTTACTCATTTTCGTCTCTTTGCTCAATCATTATCTTTTTTCCACAAAAAGAGCTAGACAGAGTGCTTCCTATTGAGCAGAGAAGTTCTGAAGAATCACACTGCTTCAAAAAGGAAACTGGCAAACAAACAACTATTTATTTGAGGAAAAAAAACCCCACAGAAAACAGTTCCTGTTTGATTAACATCATCAGGTATAATAAGGAACAGAGAGGCCTTCAAATCTACTTTAAAAATATTTCTATTTAATTTATCCCTCACAGAAAAAGGAGAGGACGAAAACACATGTAGACTAAAAACAAAGTTTTAAATTACAAGGTTTTTAAACTAAGTTTCAAATAACCAATTCTTAGGCAGGAATTTATTACAATTGATCTGTATTCCTTAAGTGCAATACAATAGCCTTAGCAGATCTCCTCTCTCTAATACACACACCAGCGATAACCAGTCTGTAAGCACTAGCCCTCTTCTTCACATTCACTCTTTCTTCTAGACTTATTCTCACTGCCCTCCTCACCTCCTGTCCCATTGGATCTTGACATACTATTCTTGTTTTCTGATGAAGTGTGTCAGACATCCACATTCCAAAACTACTGATCCATAGGAAAAAGAAGCATCAAAAATAAGGCAAATGGAATCAGAGGCTAGGGCACTAGGCCTAAGTCAATTAGAAGCAGAATCCTTCAGCTCACAGGTAGTTTTGCAGCTTGGGGTTTTCATTTACTAAAGTGTCTTTAACTATCCAGAAGTTACTTCAGAGCCTGACTCTTCCACAAGCTTAGACTACTTCACGTGTTTCAAGCATTTTTCAATCTGTCAGTAATATATGCCAAAACTTGACTTTAAAAGTTCTTATAATAAGCATGAATGAAAACATAAACAGAAGCTTCAAGCACACAAGTGCAGTCTGTCTGCACACAGGCTTTTATAATGTTAAAGGAAACATTATTTCCTTTATTTATGCTTCTCCCTTATTATACTCAGAAATGTGGTTTTCTGAGTCCAAAATATTGCCCTAGAATCGAGGGGGGAAAGCATACTTGCCTAAAATTATGAAGCTCCAACTCCTTAACAAACTAGAAATGCAAACAGGGGCCTCAGTTTTGCCATCAGACCCAAGAGCAGATTTTGTCAAATAAGTGACAAATTATTCAAATACACATGCAGATACAAGGACAACTGCAAAGCTGACTGCAATGAACTAGGGTAAGACAAGCCTCAGTATTCTTTTTTCACACATTATCATATTCTCTTTGTGCAGCTGGTTTAGAAAGAAGGTTTTCTGAGTGAAGGTTATCCAAATTCATTTCCTAGAACACTGTCCGTTCAATACAAGCTGTTTTCTCTCTAAAGGACTCCGAGACCTGAATGTATGTTTAACAAAGCATGGTTCAGAGGGGAGAATGCAATAGCTGCTTGGAACTGTATACAAATCAAGTCTGAGATTTTGAAACTTCTGCTTGATAATTACATTGGTATCTTTGAAAATGTTATTCCAAGTAATTCCTTACATTTGAGGAAAATAACATGTTTCATATGAAGGTACAAACACAAAGTTTGGTTTTATTTCAGCTGCTTTCAGAAAGAAAGCCTTTTTCGATTGGCCCCTCCCAAGAGCTTCAAAGTACTTAATGCAAATTTTGTGCACATCATTCCAAGGGCAGCCCTCAGAGCCTCAAGCAGCCGGGCTTCAGGAAACTGTCAACACTGAGGGCAGAAGCAAAGTGCTCTAGAGATAGGAAAACAATAATTTGTGCAACCTAAAGGGCTTGTTAGAGTTTACATTACTGGAGGAGGGAAGGCTGGGACTTCTGCTTATTCCAAGCACTGGACTTTTACTGGATACTTAAACTGACAGTGAAAAGCACAGTACATTGATGGAACATCCCATTAGATGAATGGAGTATAATTTCTCCATTATATACTCAGTCAAAGGTATATATGCATCACTATGCAATGTACCTAAGCCAGTATACCTGTATGGAGGTGAATTCATAAAATACAGAGTGAATACCAAACTAATGACTATATTATTTGCTTCACAGAAAATGATTCACACCAGAGGAAAAAAAAAAACAAAACAACAAAACCCCCACACCCAAAAAGGATAAAATAATTTTTTTAAAAAGTAACGCAATCTCATTTTTCTAGTGAAATGGCATTTCAAAAAGTACCAACAAGCTGGGGAGGGGAAGGGATAGAAGGGGAGGAAATTAATTTCAGAAACTCAAAATTAATACAATTAATTTGGGGGGAAAAAAAGATATTTAAAAACATGATTTAAACTTCTTTCTTGTTATTTATTTAGCTACGGATCATGATTTTTCCGACATTTGCAATGATACAGAGCAATCTAGATTTCTCCAGTATATTTTTCTGTTTCATGTAAACTATTGGTGGTTCAAAACCCCTATAAATATCTAGTTCTCTCCTAAAATCTGCCACGTTCATGACTTTTCTGACCTCTTGTGCCAAACTTTTTCAGGGCTGTACATATGTCAAATAAACACATGACTTATTTACAATCAGACAAATTCTAAAGGGAAATACAGTAAAACAAAAGTTCAGATTTTTTTTTCTTTTGGAGAGTTTTCAACATTATATCACAGTAGGTAACATTTGGGCAGGAAAATTCTGAATTTCAAATTATGAAGAACTGACAGTTGACAGAAGTACTCTCAAATACTTTAAGTCACGGAGATATAGAAATATTGTTTGAAAGTAACCTCTGGGTCTAGCCTCTCACTTCAAATCGGATTGTCCTGAAATCCTAACATAAATAAGTATAATGCAATTTTCTTGAAAAATTGTTCAACTGCTGCAAAAAATTTCTAGGACATGAAACTGGAAATTTTCAGTTCCTCATCCTTTCCCATAAGTTTCTTTTCAGAGTCTAATGCCCCAATCTTGTCAGTGGCTTAGATTCTCTGAAGGTGATCTAGGGTAAAAACTAATTTTGACATCCTTAACCAAAAAACCCTTTTTGTTTCCTCAAATAAAAATATCCACATTTCCATGCTATCCTTCCATAGCAACTCTGTTCATAACAAAGTGCTCACAAACTATCTGTAGACTCATATTCAGATGACCTGTTTGACCAACTGTGGCAATTAACATTCATATTTCAGAAGTGTCTACTCTATTTGTAGAATTTTTTTTTGAGGAAGAGGATGAAAATTAAATGAACTACATAGACATTCGAACTAGAAGTGGGTTAGTAATTTGCACACACATATATGAAAATTATTTACCCACAAGTAGTCTGTAGCATTACCACTATCTCCTATTCAAAATGAACAAAGATCTCTATTATCTTCAATAAATAAACTGTTTTAAATTATAATACAAGTTTCTACAGACATAAGCTAGAGCCTGCACTGAAACTACACTAACAGTATAATATTATTTCCTGATGACAGTAACACCAATGAAAATCTCTGCTAGTTGGTACCTCACCCTCATATGGTCAATAGTTGTAGCTCTTAAGCTATCATGGTCTAGGCTAGGAGCAAGGAGCAAGTTACAGCAGAGACATCAACTGACATCAAGGACAAAAGTGGATGTTGAGGAATACAAAACATACACTCTGTGCTTATGAAGAGACAAGGCTTCTAGGAAGTAAAGGATGTAAAATCAGAGCTGCACATGTAGCTAATAATTTGGAAGAGCTTGTAATTATGAAAAAAATATAGCAGCAGAAACATAGTAGAAATAGAGACCTGACGCGCTCTCAGGTTTACATTTTCAAATAGGAAATGAGTGCTGCAAACACACTGGCCAGATTCATCACTGTGTTATTCCATCTCTTTGCAGATGTAAACATCAGTAAGACCAGAACAGTAGCTGGGGGAATTGCACACTCTCAATTTTCTCCTTTCTGTGGATTACTGCATAACACACTGTTCCCAGCTACTAAACTATTTAGAACATCATTTGCAAACAACTGGAAACATATTTCTTGCTTCAGTTCAATCACTTGCATTTTATCCCCTCTCTTTAATTTACTGACAGAGGAAATAATAAAGGCTGTCATTCTAAATGACTCCTTCAGATCATTTGAAATTACTTCAGTAATGTGTTTCCTCAAAGCTATTTTTTTAAAATAATCATTTCTCCCTGTTCTGTACGTGACAGCATGTAACAAAAAAATGTGAAAGTGGAAGTGTGTTTAGAGGCTGCACTTCCTAAATAGTTAATGACATTTTGTTATGGTTAATGGAGGAAAACTCAGGGGAACCATAATGCCCAATATATCTGTGGTATATCTTTGTGAACTAGCATATATATTGCAGGAAAAAATTACGATAATGCCACTCTGTTTAAAGGGGAAATTGTCTCTAGGTCACAACAGTACCTAATGGAGAAAAAAGAGATGTCAGAGGACCCTCAGTGAAACATCAGCATTGGGCTGAGACCCTTGCATCCAGATCCACAAGATTTTCCTCTCCAAGCTAAGAAGACTAAACTAGACATAGTTACAGAACACATGAGAGACAGGTTGTCTCTTGGACTAAAGAGACACATGTCCCAGGTCTCAGGCTGTGTGTTCTGGAGGCCACCCATGGATAGCCTACATACAGAGTGCAGAAGTGAGGAGTCCTGAGGCAACTGATGGCAGTTTCCCTTGATGAGCATAGCATTGGGTTTTGGGGAGAGGTCTTTCCTCCCTGTCTGTAAGTGCTTCCTGCCTGCAGCTGTATCTCCATGGCTCTGCCAGCCAATGGGGCCAGGTGAGAATCCCTGCATTCACTTTCGACACACTTATCTGAGTTTCTGAAAGGTCAAAAGGCTTTTTCTAGCCCAGATGATTCTCCTGAAATGGGGCAGAGAGCACTTTACCTGTCTCCCTCCACCAGCAACATGGTGAGAAGGGTAAGCCAGCAACCACCAGCTGATGGGCAAGAGAGCCAAAGTCAGTAAAGGATGCCCACCCACAACATGTTATTCCTCTAAACCGTGCATCAGCCACATTTGACAACAGCTGTATGTTTTCAAAAGTGTCTTTAATCAGCACCTGATTCTGAAGTACCATCTACATTTTGGTCATGGGCCAGCTACTGCTTTGGGTGTTGGAAAGACAAGGAAATCTCATTCTGCTTACTGGAAAGTGACGCGCATTTGCAAAGGATGGCAGCAAACGAAAAGTTGTATATTGGTTAGTAAAACAATGCTTCTTTTCTGTACACCCCTCTCTGTCATCTGCAAAAAACCAGCAACTCTGCCACCTCTATCTGTACACAGAGAGAGTGTGGTGGGGGACAAAGGCAAGAGTACATCCACACTAAGAAAGACAGAAATGCTTGCTGCCAAGGTACCTGGTCCTGTTCTTCAGTCGCATTGGCATGCATGAAGTTTTGGGACCCTTATTTGGGGACTTTCTTATTTGACAGCTTTCAAGCTCCTTTATGAGAGTACTGAGAAGCATCCCCATGACAAGCACTGAGTTTCAGCCCAGATCACATTGAAAGGAAGATAAAAAGACATATGTGGCCAGAACTGTCAAAACAATGGCCCAGTTTGTCAAACCTGTCAGTCTAAAATAATATTTTAAAATATGTATAATCTGAGCCACATACGGAAACGGACTGCATGCAGAGTTATCCATCACCTGTAAATCATAACAAAGTTAGCGAGAGATAAGAAGGTGAACACATGATGGTTGAATACTTGGAACCTTGGAAACCTCCTAAAAGCCTGATATAGTAACAAACAGTGCTCCAAATTCTTTTGACTCTCAACAAATATTTTAAAGTCACAGCACCACCCCCAAAGCCTCTCTGTTCTTATCTTTATGTAGTAAAATGGATCTTGGGCAGAAGAAGACAGCATTGCTCATCCAAGCCCACAATAGAAGTTTATACTGTGGCAGAGAACTGTGACAAATTCTCATCATTATACCGATTACAGCAGCTTTTGGACCAAATCAATCTCTCTCCATCCAGCCCTCTATCCCTTTTCCCTTATTCACACGCCATACACTCCCACTGATTTACTTTGAGCCAGGTCTTGCACAGGTCTGATCATTCTGAAGGGAGTATGAATATCTGAAGGGAGCCTACAGAAGAGCCGGAAGGACTGTTTACAAGGAAGTGTAGCGACAGGACAAGGGGCAACAGTTTTAAATTGGAAGAGGGGAGATTTAGATTAGACACCAGAAAGAAATTCTTTACAGTGAGAGTGGTGAGACATTGCAACAGGTTGCCCAGGGAAGCTGTGGCTGCCCCATCCCTGGAGGTGTTCAAGGCCAGGCTGGATGGGGCTTTGAGCAACTTGCTCTAGGGGGAGGTGTCCCTTCCCAGGGCAGGAGGTTTGGAACTCGATGATTTTTAAGGTCCCTTCCAACTCAAACAATTCTATGTGCATCAATTCCATTTACTAAACCAGCAGAAAATTACCTTAGCAAAGAGTGAAATCTTTAGTTGGGTTAGTGAGGCGAATTGGCTCTCCATGCAAACAAGTAAGTGCCAGAGCCAAGTAGGAGGGAGAGGGATCAATCTCTTTGGTGTCAGCAAGCTGTAACCTGGATCCACATCCCCAGCTTCAATGCAGGCACTGTAAGAACAAATAGCCCATTTTGCCTCTGAAGATATCAGTGTTGACAAGGAAGACTTGAAAGGGATTAGGGAAAACAACATTTACAGGAAATTAGTTTGACTACTATCACACAACCATTCGATGATAGAGCTGTCTACCAAGAACGCTCATACAAGTATCTGAAAAAAGCTATTATTCTTGCCTTCGGGTTTATTTTAATGTTATTATTTTTTTTGGAGGATATTATTTTTACTGTACTCAGCCATCTTTTCTGAATAGGTTCTTCTTGATTAGCTGGAGTATGGTCAAAATATGTTGGCTACATCATAAATCATACATACCAGCCTGCCAAAGGCTAAATGGGAGAAAATGCATGCAATCAAAACTCCAAATGAAAAGGGAAAAAAAAAAGTCATGGAGAAACATAAAGGCATTTCCTTTGATATCGAAACCCAGCCACCTTATTTTCAAATTCACAATAGAAATAGTTTTCAGCAATGAAAGTGAGGGAGACTGGATCTGCATGGAACAAAAATAAATCTCCCACATAAATGATTGCAATATTCTTTAAAATGGAGAAAATTCAAAAGGCATGCCAGAAATCCCCACACCAAGTTAATCTCAAATATTTGCAACCATTTATCCTGTAAAAAAGCTGCAAAGAATTCAACAAAGATGTTTTCCAATAGCTAAACTTTTGAAACTGTTCAATGATTATTTTCTAACTATGAGAGAATGGTCTGTGTGTTCCTGGGCCACCTAGGAAAAAATTTTATAAGGCTCAAACTTTATAAAACTGTAGCACTGGTGAAAAGAATTATTTTGCCTTTGGGCTACTAATGAAAGTCTGGGTTTACCAGCATTCAAAAGAGTATTAGACATCAGGGCTAATGAGAGCATTCGTGGTTATATAAAAAGGGATAAATAAAATTAAGGCTATAAGCCTAAATCCTTCAGGGATAGAGAAAAAAATTCTTTGGTGGCAAACTATTCTATGAAGACCTGAGGTAAAATCTTGACCTTGTTAAAGTTACTTAGAATTTTTCCAAAGTAGTTATGATTTTACCCCAACCTTGCTTAATTATGCAGCATCTCCTGACTTCATTATCTGCAGAGCTTCTTATTCTTTTTTACAGCACCTGAAAATATAGCTACACAGTATAGCTACAGATAAGAAGCTAGGTAGACTTCAGATATAAACTGACAATTGCTTTATTCCTTTTATGTTTATTTTAGAGACCTGAAATTAGATATTAGATTTGATTAGGAATTGACAGGCTGCTAGTTTGGCTGGCTTTAGGACTATTAAATTCCTTGGTATGAGGTGAGAGCACAGTACAGTACGTTCCCTATCATCAACCTGCTCCCAGAGAGCAGCATTCGGTAGTTGTTGATTTATTCATGGAGAAATTCTGCCCCAGTTCCACCCTCAATTCCTTTGCATTTACCATCAGAGCAGGATCCCTGAAAGTCCCCAGCATTGCCTGATATGTCTCGTTAGCCCTGACTGGCATCTTGCAAGTACGGTTTTCCTGACTGCATTCTCTCTGCCATCTGTTAGCTGTTCCTCAGGGAGCAAACAAGTACAAAATCCTGCTACCTCCTCCTCCATTTTCATCTGGTTTTCTACCTTCTTATCCCTCTCACAGACATATACACACACCTCTCTGCCGTTTGTCCCCCAGCAATTCTGCCTCCACCCAGCTGCTTTACTTCCTCTACCAACATGACAGATGCACAGTAAAATGACAGGGCTTATGCAGGGGGGATATCTCATTAAAGCCTTTTGTTTCAGCTGGCAGTTCTGCAGGGGAGACCCAAGCAGGTCGTTCACAGCTGTAAAGCAGAGCCAGATGCTAAAGTTTCCCTGCTTCTCTTGGTACTGCATCCAGTTGTTTGAAATGCCACATCTTCAGCAGCCTACATAATTCATCTTGATTATTCACTGCATTGTGATAGGATTTAGGATTACTCTTTTGATGTTCGTCAGCATGAGCCAGGATTACATTACTCCTCTCATGCCATGAAACATGACTCCATGAAGGTATTTAAACAAGGGGAGGCATTGCTCTCCTGGTGCTGCTGGTGACAGCACCACCACCTTTTAAACATGCACCCTTTGATGCCAAGTGCATGGGGTATTCTCCCTAAGAGATAATCAAATACCAGAGAACTAAAGTGATGTATTAAATTTAAACTCTCAGTCCCTGCCATAGGCGTAGAAAGACAGAGAAATCCCTTTGACAGGTAAGATGTTTAACACAGAACAAATGTTGAGATTGGAAATTTTGCACCTGCTGCTTGGGTTCTACTTTAAAAAAAGAGAAATTGGGAAACTTGAGAGCATGATGAAATACTTATAAACCCTACACAACAGAAGTCCTGAGACTGGTCAGTCTTTCACAGGCTACCCTCTTACAAGAGGGTACATCATACCCTTAACAATCATACAGATTGTTAAAAGGTAGTTCTCAAGAGATGTTAAAGAAGCAATTGTTCATTACCCTTAATATTCAAAGGAGTTTCAGCATAAAACCCCCTCCAGCTCCTTTGAAAATCTGGGATCAGTGTTAGAGAGCCATATTTTCTGAACAGTTTTTTACCCAGCTCTCTAAAATCCTTCAGTATCTGTGGATGAGCATTGTACAGTACTGGTTTTAGTATCCAAGTGTAACCATTAACAAAAAAAAAAATCCTCCAATAAACAAGTTACACCAACTTAAATTTTTGCAGAAAGTTGAGTGAAACCATTTGCTTCCTTTCAGGATTTTCACCTTGAGACTTAGATCTTTTAACGAACAAGCATGTTCCTGGCATGCCATTGTCAGGTGGGATGCAGCTGTCCCAGAGGGGGAAAAGAATTTTGGGGCAGGAGTTAGCAGGGCTCATTGACCGGTCTTTAAACTAGATATGAGGGG
>BJBW01011549.1:0-46476 GCA_004320125.1 Scolopax mira
CGCTCGCAGGCTGATGGCTTTGGCAGATAGCTGGGTCTTTTCTTTCAAGCATATAACTAAAATACAGAGCACGAATAGCAGGAAAACCCGGGTTTGATTTCGGCAGAAGCTCGGAGTGATATCAGCTAAGAGGAAAACAGGTAAAACCAGGACCTCAGCAGATCAGGAGCTACTGGCCAAACCCCAAACCGGGGTGTGCTAACTCCGACTGCCCCACTGCAGCAGGGAGAGCGACTAGAAACACCACCCTTTCACATGCTTTGTCCATAAAACATAAGATTTAAGCCCAGAAAGCAGGTGGGGAGGTGAGGAGAACGCTTCTTCCACACTAGCCCTGTGTCTGTGGTCTCCCACCTCCTCCAGCCTTTGCTGCTGTTAATTCCCCATACATCACCTGAGGATGGGTCTACATCTACATTTCTTGTCCAGCGTGGGTAGTTTAGAGAGCTGTGCTCCACGTGAAGAGTGGTTTATCCCCACAGACATGTTGCAGCCATAAGGAGAAGATGACATAGATTCTACTTGGCATCAAGAGCCTGAATTCAGCCCTACCTTTGGGCATCCATTCAGACCCAGTGCTTTCTCCTGACCTTTTCATTTTAGCCCCAACCGGATGGAATTAATTAAGAGCACCCACGTTAATTTGCTGTGCATGTGAAGGGGCTGAGGATTTCTCTTCCAGCTGAGAGCAGGAGTCCCACAGCCATCCTGAGCCTAGTGCCAGCTCCCGGCCTTGCAGGCAAGTCCTCCTTCTCCTCCTCCCTGCTGCTGAGCAGATAACAGGGCAATTGTGATAATGAGTCTCTGCCCTTCCAGCCCTGCTCAAAGCACTTAATGAAGCCAGGCGCTAACAAACTAGGCTCCACGGCGCCCTGGAGATGGGTTATTGCCATTTGAGGTGGAGGGAAACCAAGGCGGGAGCGGGTGGAGTGGCTGACCCTGGTGATGAGGTACCTCAGGCTGGATGAAGGAGCTGGAGCTCCCTGCCCGGAGCAGGGAAAGGACAGCAGGTAGACGTGATGGCGACCACAGCTCTCTCATGTGGTGCCTGTGGCTGGAGAGACGGGTTTGCCCACATTTGGGAAGGCAGAGGGGACTCCCCACCCATCCCAGTCCCAACTCAGCCCAAGAGGCTTTGAGGCAGCCATGTCTCCATGGCTGGAGCTCCTGACCCCCTGGGTTGCTGGTATTGCTCTCCTCCTCTGCTTCCTGCCCCTCAAGTTTTGCACAAAGAGCTCACGGGTTCCCTTGCAAACGAGCTTCCTCAGGTTTTGTGACTCACCAGCCCAACCTCCTTGGTGTCCCTCGTGACTCCATTTCACCTCACTGGAGCAGCGTTGCACCAACTCCTATCAAGAGGCCCACGGTCTGGCAGCACATCCCTCCTCGAAGGGGCAGCCCGACCCTGGCTGCAGCCTGATGCCTCTCCCCACAGCATTTTTGGACCAGTCTCCATGTTCTCGTGCAGTGAACATCCTCCCTTAATTCCTCCTGCAGACAACAGGTCCCCCTGCAGCAGCTGCTCCTGTGTTCCTGCCGGTGGGGTGGTGGTGGCTCTCTCCAGGTCTGCCTGGAAGGGTGAGGGACAGCTGATAAATCACAAGGATGCAGCCCCTGCATCCTCACACACACGTTGACAGCATCCTAAAAATATTTTTCATTTTTTCACCGATTAAAATTTTCCAGAAGAGTCGGAACCACAGCCCACACCCTATCTGTACAGCCAGAGGTTTCCTCTCGCCTCCCCCAGCTCTGCTGAGAAAAGAGAGAACACTGAACAACATTTCTGGGACTTTGGGGTGGGGTTTTTAGCCTGGCTAAAGTATCACCTTTTTTCAATGATTCTTCCATGATGGCTGGCACCGTCCTGCAGCTGAGCTGGGGCCACCACCGCATCCTGCCTTGCTCTCACACACCCACAGGAGAAGGCTGTGGGTGAGCTGGGATGTTTCCACTTCCCACCCAAAGCCCCAGGTTGGAAGGCTTGGAAAATTAAATAAAAAAAATGTATTTAAAGCAGCTCCCCCCCTGGTGTTGGGCAGCAGAGAGCTAACCCTGGCTGGCTGAGAGCTCTAAATGACAATGGCCAGCCACAATTTTCTGGTCAAATCTTTCAGAGGTGCCTGTTGTGCCAGGCAAAGGGGAAATCTGAAGGATGCTCACACGCCTCTCCGAGCCATCGCTCATAGCAGCATTTTCTTTGCCCAGTTTGTCTCTCAAGTCATGGAGGAGGAGCAGGGGAAGCCACAGAAGGTGTTTACACAACAAGGGGATCATCTGGGCGAGACCAGAGCCTTTGCCAAACCCAGAGTGAAGCCGATATGAAGGAGATGCCATCAGTTTGTTTTTGCTAATTATCACTAATAATTATTTGTGAGTGGTTGCTCTTAGGGGCTCTGGTCCTGGCTCAGCCCCTGCTGCTCTTGCAAAGTGGTACAAACAGGGGGGTCCTGCCCCAAAACCTTGCGGGCGAGGGGAGAGGGTGCCTAGGCAATGCCCCGACTGCAGCAGTGGCCACGTTTTGTGTCCCCCTCTGTTCTGTCCTCTGTCCCTGCTCACACCAGTGACAGCCAGTTAGACCCCACGTGTCCTCCCTTTGCTTTTCCGAGTGCGGTCAGTGCCTCTGCCTCTTGTCAAACCCCAGATCCATCACAGCACATCTATTAGCAGCCTCCTCCCCCTCCTCACACGGGATGTCTTTCTGCTGACATGGCAATCATTTCCCTGTCAACGCGCCTCCACAGCACCAGGATTTCTCATTTCAAACCCTGGCATGTCCCAGGGTGATTCCCAGCTCCTCCATTAACCCCTGGCCCCTGCAGGATGGGGGCAGCCAGCCCTGATGGATGCTCCAGTACCTCCTCCACCTCTGGTTAGCAGAAGCTCTCTGCTGTTTCTCCTCCCAGCACTCACCATACCTACGCAGGAGAGCATTTAACCTGGAGGTAATGTGTGTCAAGACTTTTCTTCTCCTTTCCCTTCTTATCTTCTCTGCTGAGAACAATGGAGGCAAGGTTTGCAGAGGGAGGTAATATCTTTTTTTAGACTGACTCAAATAATTAGAAGAAAAAATCCAGGCAGGCTGTTGGGTACATGAGCCCTCCAGCAGGCCTGAAATAGAAGCAGAAGTCTGCAAAGCTGAATACCAGTGGAGAACAATAGTGCCGAGCGTGACTAGTTGCATTAACCAGTTCTGCCACCAAAAAAACCCATTCCCCAGCTCTTTCCCTTGGGCCAAGAAACAGCATCACCCCGCTGTCCTGAGACCACCCCACTGCTGCAGCCGAGGGAGCCACACTGCCCTGGGCATCGCTCCACACAGCCTTCATGATGCCCCCCCCGAGTGACACCGTGGTACCCCTGAGGGCATCCCTGCCTCTCTGCACCCTCTGCCTCATCCTACTGCTCCTAAGGTCCTGCCAGACCCCAGCCCTAGAGACACTGTCCCACTCTGTGCCCCAGGGCCCTGGGGACCCTCCGATTCCAGGGACACTGTCCTACCATGGGGGTCTGGCCTGATCCCTGGGGATGGACCTACTCCTGGGGACCCATCTTGTCCCACCCCCGGGTACCCTGCCCCACGCCGCAGCTCACGTCTCACCCTGCAGCCAGGGTGTCCCCAGGGCCCCTGCCATCCCACAGACCCCGGCTCAGACCCACTCCCGCTCCCCGCATCCCCGTCCCGTCCTGGGGAGGGGGGTTCCCAGCCCCACGCCCGCAGCGGGTGGGGCCGGAGCCGGGGCCGGGCCAGACGAGGGGGGGGGCCGGGCCAGGCGGCGGCGGGGCCGGGGCCGGGGGCATCCCCGCCTCCTCGCTCTCAGCGCCGGAGCCGCCGGAAACCCGGCGTTTGCTGCTGCTGTTGCTGCTCCCGGAGAAGTTGGTGCGGAGGCGAGAGCGGCGGGACCCGGCCCGGCACCCCCCCCCCCTCTTTTCATCCCCGCAACCCGGTATGCCCGCCCCCCCGGAGCCCAGCGGTGCAGCGGGGCGGTGGCGGAGCCCTTAAGCCGGTGGCGAGGAGCGACCGGCCCCGGCTCGCCATGGAGCAAGTGAGTCCGACCGGGACCGGAACCGGGACGGGACGGACGGGAGGGGAACCCCCACTCGGGACGGGGCAGGAGGAGAGAGGACCTTTCCCGGGATGGGACCCCTCCAGGGACGGGACAGGAAGAGAGAGTACCCCCACCCGGGACGGGACCCCTCCCGGGACGGGACAGGACAGGAGGAGAGAGGATCCCCCCCCGGGCCGGGACCCCCTCGCTGCCCGCTAGGAAGGCGAGCAGAGAACCGTCACCGGCCTCTTTGGGCTTTTTGGGGGTCTCCGCTGGCGATGGGGCATCCCCGGTCGCGCTCCGACAGGGTCCGGCAGCGGGGACAAGACGGGGGGCCGGAAATGGAGACCCAGGGGATGGGGGTCCCCCCTCCCAAGCAGCCTCCCCCCCGCCTCCCGGGTGCGGTGGAGCCCCGGCGGTCGCTGGGGCAGAGCATCCCGGAGGAGAAGGGACCCGGTCGGGTGTTGAGAAGTTCCCCGGCGGCGGGTGAGGCTGCGGGGCAGAGGCGGGAGCTGCCGGAGGACGAGTGCTGGCAGAGCCGGGCTTGTTGAAATGCCACGCTTTGCTCAGGCCACCTTGTGCTGACTCTTACTGGGGTGTTGTACTTCCGTACTGGAGCTGGGCCTGGGTCAGACCGCAAGCTTGGCCATGTCCACATAACTCACAGCCTTCCCCAAGTCTTCTCCTCTTCCTCCTCCTCTAGCTCTGCCTGGTTTAACTGGGAGAAGGGTAGAGGTGCTTCTCCTGGACACGGGGGTTTTCACGTCCATGGGATCACACCCTGATAATCCACCCCCGTGCTCCAGGTGCCACAAATTTGTTAGCAGCTTAAACAGGTCGTTTTCTCTCCTCATCTGTCTGTGCAATTATTCCTGCTTCCTTTCCTTGCTTGAGGTTTTGCTGCTCCTGCACAAAGAAAGGAGGAGGAGGATTTCAGGCTGTAGTACATGTGATAAAGAGTAGCTGTGGCTTGTCTGTCTGTCTGTCCTCCTCTCTCCCCTTATTTCAGCTCCCAACGTTTTGTGGCAGGAATGGGAGCTTTTTTAAAGCAGCCCAAGTTGGTAGCGACTGAGAGTTGCTATTGTCTGGCATCCATGAAATTAATCCACAGCAGAGAAACTTTCCAGCTGGCATCCAAAGGGGCTTTGCACCCACCCCAGCCCTTGCAGAGTCCCTGGGGATTGGGAACACGAAGATCTGGCAGGGCTCTGCCTGCTCCACCTCCTCCCCAGCACTCACCGACTGGTACACTGGCTTTTCTTCGTTAAGGATAAATGAATCCACTGGTGATTGCTTTCAGGAGGGGGCATCAGCTGCAGTTGCCCAAGTTTCACGTGGATCTGAGCAGTTCATTTCCAAGTGAGATGGTTTTGCTCCTGCGGGTCAGGGAGAAGTGGAAGTGCTGACATCTGGGCCTGGAAGATAACGTGGCAAAGGAGAAAAAAAAGTTGAGAAAAAGAGTCTGGAGATGCAGGTTGTCTCCTGGGAGGAGTTTCATCCATGCCTCCTAGGGAGGAGTATGTGATAAATAAGCTGCTTGCTTTAAATGAAGTTACTGTAACTGGGCAAGACACTTCTGTGGGCTATATTGTAAAAGCACCACCACTATTGAGCTGTTGGGTGTTTGGGGTTTTTTGTTTTGTTGGAAGATATGAGAAGTATGTGGGTTTGTGGGCCCTTAAAATACAGGGGCAGGGGAGGGGAGAAATAACTGTTCAATAAAATGCTAATTTGGCATCTCTGCCGAGCTGCGAAACGTGAGTGTAAACCAGGCTGGAAGGGTGAAAGTCCTGTATCACTTAAAATGCCACCATGATATGAATTGCAAAAATGGCTCCTATGGATTGGTTTTGGGAGCGATGCCTTTGGCATGAGCCAGCAATGGGATAACTCTTTTCTTCCCCTGTTTATGCTGGCTTTCTTGGCTGCTGCCAGTGGGCTTCTTCTCATGGATTTCCACCGGCGTCAGGAATGAATCCAGCCCAAGAACATCCCAGAAAGGATATCTCTGGCAGAAGGAATACCTGTGTAAAGCTGAATTAACAACAGTAACTCATCTCTTTGTGCCGTGCTCCGGGGTTAGTTGTGGAATTGCAGACAGAGAGCGTGGGACAGACACAAAGCCCTGCTCCGAGTGCCTTTCCCGGGGCCGACCTCCTCTCACCGATTCAGGGCAGGGGTGGCCATAAAAATAATCCTCAAATCTGTCAGGCACCATCTCTGAGGCTCTTCTTGTTTTCACAGGAAGAAACGGTCCAAGTTGCATCACCTGGTTTTTACACCCTTAACCTGCAGGCGGGGGGGTCGCAGCAGCTGCACCCCCACCTCGTGACGTGCTGTGTGTGGGAGCTGCTGACCCAGAGAGCGGGCAGCTCAGCGGGGGCACAGGGTGGCACCCCTCACATCTCTCCTGTAGCAGGGATGGGAGGAGGAACCAGGCAGCTCAGGTGATGCCGGCGCAGTGCTGGGGACAGAGCTGCTGTCATCTGCTGAGACCAGCACTCTCCATCTCACCGTGGAGTCGTGGATGCTCGCTACGGATGCTCCCGGGAAGTCCTGCCTGGTGTACTCCTCCCAGGGAATACTTTATATTAAAACCTGAAGAGACAGGGTCATTTTCATTCTGGGAGAGGCCATGGATAGACATATCTGCCGTGTGATTTCAGATAGCCTTTCTGCCAGGTGGGGGGAAAAAAAAGAAGGAAAAATTCATCTACAAAGCAAAAAAAACCCAACACCACCTTAAGGAGTAAGATCATTTTGGCAGCTCTTGATCTGCACTCAGTCAAACAAACTCTTTGTGCAGTTACATCCATGCAAAAACTGCTACAAGGGAGGTTAAAGTCCATGCCCAATTATCTAAAAACGACATCAAAAGGGTGCTCAATCAGGAAACCAGCAGGTCTATATTTGTGCAGCAATTGATGTTTGCTGAAGTCGCAGATCACAACTGAATACAACTTCCTGGCAACCTAAAAAGTCAAGTTTCAAAAAAAAACCACCACGCAGTCCCCCCTCGTTTCCCGGAAAACTTTTTCATGCTCTGTCATCCTGTATTGTGGCCGTTTCAAACCAGGCTCAGTACAATTGAAAAAAACTTCTACAAAGGGCACCAAGGATGTTACAGGTTTCTTCTTGATTTTCTTTTAGTTGAAACACAGTTTGTTTGAGTTTCTTGTTCTCGGTCTGCACCTGAGCCTACCTGCAAAGCCTCCTTCCGACTTTAGTGGGGATTGGGATAAATGTGGGTGCCTGGGATATTTAATCTTTTTCCACTTTTTTTTATGGGTGTGAGTTCCCTCTTTAGAGTAAAAGCTCATCCCGATGGCAGCTGCTGTCTGAGGGTGTGTTTGTTGGGAGCGTGGTGCGTGAAAACAGATTTGTTAGCAAGGCTCTCCTCCAAATTTTTGGAGCTCGCCTGTCCTCACTCCCTTCTGGCCACAGGAGTGTCCAGCTCTGACTCCTTTCCATGCATGTGGGATCTCCTCATGTTATGGAACATGATGTCTGAGTTCCAGCCACTTTGGTTTGGTTTGTTTGGGGTTTTTTCTTGGTTTTTTTTTTTTTTTTTTCCTGCGAGGGCCTTTTGGGGGATGGTTGGGGCTCTGCCTTTGTGGTGCATCCCTGCTTTGTGTGAATGCACTGGCTCTCTGCAGTGAGATTGCTGCTATTACAGATGGGGAAATGGAGCCTGGGGGGACTGTGGGGTTCCTGGGAGAAGGCTGGAGGATTTGGAGTTGGCCTCTCCTTACAAGTCACAAGGCTGGCGAGGTGTTTGTGTAAGGGGATTTGGCTCAGCGAGGGATTCCCCTCGCCTTTCTCCAGGGAAAGAGGCTTATTGAGGGGTCCATGGGGTGTTGGGAGCAGCGGGGTGCTCCGAGGAGGGGAAATGGGGATCCTGCCTTTGCAAAAGCTCTTCCAGCACACTGGAGAGGAGGAAAACTCTCATCTTTAACTGAGTCTGCTGGAGAAGGCAGCCTGACTGCCCCCGCTCCCCGTCTTAGGTTTCCTGTCTCCATTTGACGAGAATATTGATATTGGATATTTCTGATGTTTTTTTCAAAGAAGGGAAGTTAAGCCTCTCCTGGTTTTTACCAGGCCTGGAAAGCCAGCAGTCTCCCAGTGCAGGATGCTGAAGCTCCCTGTGCTGCTGCGGGTGGGCAAGAGCAGGCTGTGACAAACAGCAAGGAGCTAAAGGGCAAAAAAAATCCCCACTCTTGGTGCTGCCTTCTCTGCCAGTCCCCCCCTCTGCCTAGAAACCTGGAGCCCGCTGGGAACATTTCAGTGTGGATGTGATGAAGTCCAGGCCTTCAAGCTGTGGATTTGCCCACAGAAGTTGGACTGGGGACGATGACCAAATGTGGAGACCTAGAGGAGAAGCTTGTAGAAGTGGCTGTGGGCTAAAATGTGAGCATGGCTACTGATGCCAGCAGGATCCACCCCGTTGGGGTTTATCAGAAAGCTGGAGGAGCAAAGCGGAGAGGAGGGTGCTGGTTTTTAAGGAGCACTTGGTGCACAAGCGTGAGGGAGTACCTCCATGGAAAGGGGAGCAGCACTGCTGGGGAATCGGAGGAGCAAGGTGGACTTGCCACCATCCCAACATCCCACCCAGGGGTGGCCAGGGTCCATGCTCACTCCCCAGTCCTGTGGCAGCTCCAGGGTGGGAGCTGGTTGAGTTTTCCTCTGGAAGACGCCAGCCTTTTCCCTTGTGATGTGGTGGGGAGAGACCATGTGTGGTGGGTGCTGAGGTCTTGTCTGGATGACCTCCATGAAATGGATGGAAAGTGCTTTTGTTGTAATTCGTTCTTCCTTCTGTCTTTGCAGGATACAAAGGAGGAGGCCTCAGAGAAACCAAAGCCTGCTCCGACCGCAGAGAAATACGGCTGGATTAAGAAAAGCAGTGGAGGGCTCCTGGGATTGTGGAAGGATCGTTACATCCAGCTACGGAAAACACAGCTCATGGTCTACGAGGATGAGGTACGGTCACAGCTAAGGACCTTGAATGGGATCGGGCCTTTGGTGACACACATTCCTGTGTTTTTCACTCTTCCCTCTATCCCATTCCTCTCAAAAGGGCTTCTCCAGTTACCTCCGGGAAGGGTAAATGCTATAAAGAAGAGACAGCAGCTGCATTTTTAGAATATATTATGTACCATAAATATTTTAGCCAGTAAATATTTTGACAGTGTCACTGCCAAAAAAGAAATGGGGGCAGGACATCCTGTGAGAAGGCAAAGCTTTGGGCGGAAGCAGGATATGTGCTAGGCGTTTTTTGGCTTTTAAAGGATAAAACTGGTGTGTAGCAGCCTGTCTTCCCACCTGCTGCTTGAGGGGACGGCAGGCGACCCTGCAGCTGTTTGGCACCCCTCAAGCAGCTCCAATTGTTGCTAGCCAGACTTTTCATGGGTTTGTTCAGCCAACGATGGACGCAGGGTGAGGTTGTGAGTGCTCGTGTCCTCCTTAAGCAGGGACACAGTCTGGATTTGGCTCATCTTTTCCCTTTACTTGAGCCAGTACTGAGCAAAGGACCCCTGGGAGCCTTCTCCTGGACTTCCCTAGATAAATTGCGTGCCTTAAGTTCATGGCCTCGTTTAGAGCTGTTTCCAATCAAATGAGAAATAGGAGCCAAGCCAAATCTGTCCTGCATCTTCATGCGAGAAGAACGGAGAGTGCAGGGCTGGTCCTGCTGGGCTGCAAAAGTGGCTCTTTCCTGAGCCAGGCCCTCAGTTCTTGGGCTTCTGCAAGAGCAGGGTTTGTCCCAAAAGTTAGAAATTCCAGTGTGGAGCACAAATTACAACTTGGAGAGGTTTGAAATTAGGGAAGGGCAAGTCTAAAATCTGCTGGATTATGGTGGCTAGAGTTTGTGGGTGCTACGTGATGGAGGAGCATTTCTCACTGCATGATCAGCACAAGGACCATGTCCTGTGTGGTGTTGGACACAATGGGATCATTTGTGGGTATCAGGATGATATAAAACCAAAATCATGTAAAGCTGCTGTGTAGTGTGTCAAGGGAAGAAGAATGGGGAAATGTTTCAGCAGCTGCATTGCTGTGACAATTTCAGGAACAACAGGACTGACAAACGAGGTCAGTTCTCTTTTTTTAAAAACATACTATTGCCTAATAAAGAAGATTTGCTATAAGCAGTTTAGCTTAAAGGGTATAACCTCTTCCCATACGCTGAATCTTCCTGTTCTCACTGAATCCCAGAGCTTTCCGGAGGTGTTTGTTCCTAGTTTTGAAATGAGGAGTCAATGTCAGGTGATGAGGAGCTTGGAAAGCAGGCAAAGCCGTGGGGCTTTCTCTTACCCAGAGAGATACATCCAGGTCCCCCACACACTTGACTCTGCAGACTCTGCAGATTGCTGCCCAGTGCTCAGGACACTTGTTGACTCCAGCTGAAGCTTCAGGAACTTGCATATTCAAAATCTATAAAAATCTATAAACATGACGTAGGTAGGTTGTTTTTTTAAAAGGGCATGCCTTTAAAAACAAGATATATGGAGGCTCTCATTACCACAAGGGAAAGGGAGGCTTTTAAAGTAAGATTAATTTTTACAGACGTTCAGAAGAAGGAAAAATCCCAATCATTTAAAGGGTTATTTTATTATCTCAACAAGGAAAATGGCATTTGCAACAACCAGGCATAATGTTTTCTGGTAGCCTGCGGATTGTGGTAACATCCTGTAATAAATTGTGTCTGTAAGCTACAGGAGCTACAAGGTCCCATTATTGTAAATAAGAGATCATGTTAATATCTATAGGCTATTAAACTGGCTTACAGCGAAGTCAAATGTCCTAGGAGAGGAAATTGCTACAAAATTATCTGGTAGCACGATAGGATGGCATGTGACTGTGCAGACTTACTACAGGGGAACTAAAGGAAATGGCAATTTTCTGTACTCAGGAGGGGTCCTGTTGCCACAGAATTGAGGCAGTTCATGTTTATTACTATATTTATCTTCCTGTAACGTGAGTTAGGGCACTGTTGCTATCTCCATCTGAAAATTGGGGAACTGAGTTTTTGAGATGAGAAGGGCCTTGCCCAATGTCAAAGGAGGGTCTGTGGTGCAGCTTTTATTTCTGGAGCTCTACCTGCCATTTTCCCCACTGGACCTTCTCCACGTACCCGACC
The DNA here is from genome assembly GCA_004320125.1 of Scolopax mira. Classification (NCBI taxonomy): domain Eukaryota; kingdom Metazoa; phylum Chordata; class Aves; order Charadriiformes; family Scolopacidae; genus Scolopax; species Scolopax mira. The sequence continues at coordinate 11,185 of BJBW01011549.1, forward strand.
CTGGAGCCAGACACAGCATCCTAGACCATCCTCAGGCTGAAATGGTTTTAAATGGGATTGTTCAGTGCTTGCTGAGTTGGAGCCCTGGAAAAAAGAAAGGAGACAAAGCCTAGGGCAACAGAAACACAAGCATCTTTCTGTGTGTATCCTAAGTTAGACCTACATGGGTTAAATGGGAAGGAGGTCAGCTTCCATGTGGGAGGGCAGGTTTAGAGGCTGAGAGTTTCAACTGGTCTGGACCCATCAGTTTTCCAGGAACTGAGGGAGTGACTTGGGACACTTTGTGCTTTTATCAGTCCCTCATGTGCTGGAGCCCTTCACAAGGAGGTGTTAAGCCTTTAGCAGTTGTTTCATACGCAGGCGAGCTCGTTGGTGTGATTGCAAAAGGCTGGCTGCTCTTGCAGCTGAGGTCTGTGTGAGCAAAACAAGAGCAGAGGGAGATGGCCAACGCAGAAGGCAGGCAGTAACACTGTACCCTGTCACCAGAAAGTACAGTCTGAGCAGAACATGAATACTGTATTTATAATCATTAGTAGCAATCTCCTGGAATGCACTCCTGGCCTGCCCCGTGAGTGTGTTTCCCATATGGCATCTGTTGGCCAGGCTCTGGGTTTGGTTTAAAGCAGAGCTACCTCCAGAAGGCAAATTGCAAATGGCTATTGTGTTACCTGGAGCAGATTGGGGTGGGGGGGAAAGTCATCCCACCGGGGCTTCAGGTTTCTCTCAGCGGATGTGAAATGATGGGAGATGGATTTCTTGTTGTCTGCTGTGCCTCCCTCTGCAGCACCCCACATCTGTACCCTAAGAACCAAGCAGGCAGGTTATTATTTTCTAAAAGGACTTCTCGTCGTCTTGTCTGTGCATATTCCCACCAGAATAAAAATTAAGTCCTCTGCTTAATTAAGCTCTCCACAAAACTACAGATAGCATCTGAAGAAGAGGCAATCCTATACAGAGAGATACACAGATCAATATCATTACTCCACGGATTAGAGAGCATCAATCTTGGGTTTGGATTTTTTCCCCCCTAAACTGTGCAGCAAGTGGTTAAAGTTGGGGTTTTTTGCTGCTTTGTTTTTTTTTTTTTTTTAAAAAGCATATTATTTGACATGGGGGGACAAAACCTACCAAAGAATCTTTTAGACTCCACTCAGTGTTTGTCATGCAGTAACATCTGCGTTTCACCCCTGGTAAACTGGTAGTGTATACCTCAAAGTGATTTATTAAAACGCTTTGAGATCCTCAGAAAGATAAGTAAATTATTATTTCAGGCAGTCTAGACCTTGTACAGTAAATGGAGGGTCGCAGCCCATGAATGTGTGCCAGTGAAGAGGTCTTTGATGGAAATTTTACCTTCATTTAATTAAAAATTTCAGTGGGTCTTGCTTTCCCCTTTTTGTCAACTTTTCATTAAGGAAGTTGTTTGTCGAATGTGATTCTTTGGTTAAGGTCATGCATTAATATGTTTAGGTGTTTAGTTTCTTCTTAAGGGCCAAGCTTCCAGAAACATACATGTTTAAATCTCAGAGTCTACTCCACAAATTGGTTTTCTGCATTAAATCAGGAATGTACGGGCTTCTCTACCAGGATTTTAAGTGTCTTATTGATTGTCCCTCACAGTAAGCACAAAAGCAATTTGAAAAATAAGCCCTAAAATGTGTAGAGGAAAAGAGAAAGGTGGCTTGAAGGGAATTCCCTGCCTTGGTTGGCAGCAAATGCAACGCTGTGGGACAGCCCTGTGAGCTGTGTGCCACAGGACCACCGAGCGAGAACTCAACCTTTGTGTCTCAGGATGATGTAAAAGGATTGCTTTGACTTCTTTGGGACACTAGAGACAGTCCAAAATGTGTGTCTGAGACCCATGTGTCAGGGCAGGACTCTGGAAGCAACCTTTTCTCTGTGTGATGCTGAGTATCCTCCAGGTCCCAGGAGGTTGGAGGGACCTGAAGAGCTACGACAGGGTCGGGCCCTTCTGTCTTGATCTTAGTGGTGCAGGACAAACATAAAGGATCTCTTTGTGGCCCAGGTAGGCTCGTAGAGAGGGGATGGCTGCTTGCCAAGGGTAAAACAGAGACAAAAGCTCCATTCTGGCACTCCCTGAACTTGGATGCTTTTCCTTTGCCTCAGACGTGGAGTTTTCTTATTTCTCTGGCTGCTTTCTTACCTGCTTTCCCTGAAGAGGATAACTTACTTGAGAAGTTCAGGTCTCTGAAGGAGCCATAGCTTGCATAGTCAAGCCAGTTTCCCTGGGAGGCAGGGTCTGCATGTCCTCACTGCCCTTGTGACTCCCCAAAGTCACCCTAAGGAGGAGAAGGGCAGCTGGAAGGCAAGAGGTGATGTCACAGCAAAACCACGTCTCTCCACCCTGCCAAGTCCTTCTTGTCCCCCAGCTTGGTCCTCTGCTCTTCTTGGGAAGTGGAGTAGAGCTTGCATGGGATCAGAGGGAAGGTTCCCCTCCAAGAGGCTGGAAGGAGGGTGTGGACAAGGAGGGTGATGTGGAGCCACTGGGCTCTGCTGGGGGCAAAGCTGCTCTTGAGAGCTGGGATGGAATTCATGCTGGTCTCTGGTCCCAGTCCTGCTAAGCCCCCTGCATCCCGAGCCCAGCAAACCTCCACGTCGGGGCTAGTAACGGCACCGGCTGTGCGGCAGGGCTGTGATGTGGGCGGTCGTCCCCCAAAGGCTGGGATGAGATCACCATCCCCGAGGCATGTATTCCTGACCTCACCCTTCTCTGTTGCTTGTTGTCCACGAAGGGGTTATTATTTCCATCCCTGTCCTTTTGCAGTGACATTGTCACTCCAGGATTGCAGCAGGAGCCTTGTGCCTTCGAAGGGCTCCATAACGTCAGCGGGATTTTATCTGCTGGGTTTTAAGTTTGGGCAGAATTAATCTCCTCCTCCTCCTAGTAAACATTTTCCCAGTTCTCTGGTCACGTTCACCTACTCAGTGTTAAATGAAATAAACAGTCATGTCATTAAAATAATAAAACTAAATTAGATCCAGACGTCCCTCAGTGGCTCCGAATTTGCTCTGTGTATAGGCCTTGGCTCTGCCGGGCCCCCAGCCCCAGATAGGGGGGGTTTAGAAAACCTAAACACGGCCTGAGCTCTGCACAGCGACTTAAATGTCAAGTGGTAAAGGGAGGAAATTCCCCGCAGCCCACTTCCCTCTGAACTCTCCATTCCCTGCCTCCAGCCACACAGCAGCTTCCTGGCTACGACATGTTTCCTCATCCCACACCCCTTCCCCGCTACGGGAATTGCTAAATACAGACTCGTGCGGGTCCGAGGAGCGGAGCCTGAGCTGGGGATGGTGATGGCCAGCAGTTTTCCTTGAGGATGGTGATAAGTTCATGAGATGTGCTGACCGTAGCACTTCACCAGCAAGAGCTGCCCTGCCATTCTCCCTGCTTATTTGTGTAATAGTTAGGAAAAGGCAGTTTTGATCTCTTCTGGGCTACTGAGACATGAAGAATATTATCTGCCCAGCGTTACGCTGCGATTCCTATTAGGGACGGCGTTCCACAGCTGAACTGAGCCACGCACCACGTGTGGAATTTTAGTTATGTTACTGGGAGAAAGGAGCCAAGATCAGTGGAGATACACCAGAGATAAATATTCCTTACTGAGAGGCTGGCCCTGGCAGTTTTGCTGGCTCTACAGGACCGTTTTTCCAATCCTAAGCATTTTGACAGCTCAGAGCGTGGCTGCGAGAGGAGCATGTCCCCTTCACATGTGGTTTGCACTGACCTTGCTGAGGCTTGGCACGGTGGCAGGGCTGCTTTCTTATCTCTGCTCTGCCTTGGGTTTCCGGGGGGGGCTGCTTGCACCCTTGTGATGCTTGCGCTGTCTTCCCTGTGAAAAAGCAGAATAAAATCTCCTGCGTTCATTGTGGGGAGGAGGCAGTGTCACCAAGCTAAGGGGAAGCCTGGGGAACGCTCTGAGATCATGCCAGGAAGGTTTATAAAAGTCCAGCATGTAATTCTTCCTTCCTATGGAAGGACTGACAGCACATTCTCAGCCTGTGGCTGGGGCGGGATGATGGGCAAAGACCTTCCCACCTTCCTTCTGCCTGAAGATCCCTAGATGAAGCCAACAGAGATGGCAGAAGCTCGTGTTACTGTCCCCAACGTGTTATTTGCTCACCCACTGTGGATGACTAGCCACAAACTGGCCTGTAGCTTCAAGACTAGGGTGTTTTCTTAGTGAGATGCCAGCCTGATTTATGGGGGCTTGCTGTCTACGTGCTGGTTATTTTTAAGGCAGAAGAGCTTTTAGACAGATGCAATGGGAAGACATGCAGAGTTTGATGGTACATGATTGATTTCAATGCCTCCTATTCATAATAATGTTTCGTTTTCTCTCTGCAGGATGAACAGAAGTGCATAGAAACAGTGGAGCTGGAGAGTTATGACAAGTGCCAGGAACTGCGTGCACTACTGAAAAAGAAAAACCGTTTCATTTTAATCCGCTCCCCCGGTAAGAAGGTAGGATTGCCTTTCTCATCACCCTCCAGTCTGCAGACTCCAAAATGACTTCCCAGGCAGCTGTACTTAGAGCAGATGAAAGGCTTTGGGATTTAGCTCTTTGGCAGCTGGGAGAAATGACCTATAGCTGGGAATGGTCCACAGTGTGTAAGGAGGAGCGCTACTGTCTTGTAGACTTTCTTCTTATGGGGAAGAGGTCTTCCTACCACTCAACTCTTCCTCTTGATATTTTTTCCTGCCTTATCACTTTCTTTCTTCCAGTTGTCCCTGAGCAGTGAAGAATGACCCTTCCCTGTGGTTCCCCCATATGTTCTGGGTGAGGAAGTTTCCCTGTCCCAGCTGTAAATGCTGTAGCTTTGCTCAAGTTCCAGTGAAATCAGTGACACCAGTCCATGTCCTGAGACATTCCTGGAGCCGTTGATCTGAGAAACTCCAGCACAAAGTTACTTGCAGCCTAGGAGGTCCTAGGAGAAAAGATTTATTTTGCAGAATTCAGAAAACTCTACATCTTTAGCATCCTGCACAGCATCTGGTTAGATCCAGACCCTAACAACCAGGCTGGTGTTGCAGAGAAGTTACACATCCATCTGAGCACTGACTGTAGGCAAGGGTACGCTTGACTTACTTCCTATGTAGGTTTGTCATCACTACACATCCTTGGAAGTTCTCCTCAGTTCCTGCTTATGTGCTATCCATTTCAGCATCTTTATGGGCTAGGATGCTTCTGTTGTTGCTCTGAGGCATTGCATTTTGACTTGCAGTCTACTTAAAATGTGATTTTAGTGGCATCGGATATCTTATTAAATCTCCCCATGCAAATCTGAGAGGTTGTGAGGGACAAAACATACTCATTTCCGTAAGAATATGAACAGGCAAAAATATCAACTTGCCTGCATTCCCTCATCTCCCCTTTGTTTAAATAAATGGAGATTGTTTAGTCATTGTTGCTTATTTTTTTCACTCCAGTCACTTAGTGTTTACTTGTATAAGACCCCAGCTGAGTTCAGAGCATCGTTGTGCTAAACTTCATTCAAAACAACAAAACAAGGACTGTCCTGCCCCAAAACACTCGCATGGACCGGGTGGGGGGTGGAGAGAGAAGGTGAATGCTGTTCATTTTGCAAGTAGATGCAATCCCTATTGGGAAGAAAAGTGATATTAAGCACCACACACTAAAGTGCAAGTAGCTTGGAAATTTGCACCCTGGGCTAGTGAGCTCCTGCTCAGCTCCAGATCCCAGAGTAGAGAGTTTCTGTGGTACAAGTGAAGGTTTAGTGTTTGTTTTGTAACTTGATTAATCAGAAATAATGCCAATTTTAGATTGAAAGTGGCTAATCCTGGCAGTGTGTTTTCCAGAATGCAGCTTGGTAACTACAAGTAGACACCTATTCCCAGGGAGGTGAGTAAAAGCCAGTGGGCTCAGAGATGGGCAGCAGAGTAGGAATGATTATTATCTACAAATACGTTACTTAGAGAGAAGTGTGTAAAAGTCACATATGACTTTGCACTGCTGCAAGAATCAACAAGGGGTGGAAGACCTGCTCCTAAACTTTCATTTCTTGCTAGAAGGAAGATAGGCCCAAACTCTGCCCCGAAAGGGTAACTTCATCCTTTCGGCATGCTGGCAAGTTTACAGCTCCCCTGTTTTTCATGCCACTGATTAAATAGAGACCTAGATAGAGGCTACTTTTTATAAGGCTCCTTTGGTGAAAGGAAGGGCTTTTATAAATGAAAAGTTCCCTGTTTGTAGCTCCCCTCCCACCCTCCTTTTGGCTGGGAATCTGGTGAGGGTGTTGACACACAACATACTTTGGCAGATGTTAGACCAGGCTTCAATTAGGAGGCCAATGTACACAACTGTCCTTCTTCTGTTTTGACATTGCAGCTGTGGCGATAGATATCAGCTAAACATTTTCCATTTGGGAAGCTTGCTGCCATCCACCGTTTAAAATCACCCTGTGGGCTGCCTTGCCAAGCCCTGCCAGATCTTGCTGGGTTTTGGGTTTTGTGTCCCCCCCCTCCCTTCTCCTGAACACCATGCTGAGGAATGCAGAAAGCTTGTGGGACTTAGGAATGAGCCAGGAAAGGCCACCGCTGTTTCAGCGCACAAAGAGCAGTTTCCCTGCTTGAAAACAGGGAGCCCAGTTTAGCTGCAGGGGAATCCCAGTTTAAATCTTGGATGGGATATTCTTGAAGAGCAGGGGACATGAATCAGTCAGTTAAAACTACTCTGCAGCTAGAGTTGCACCCAAATTAATAAGTTGATTTGCTAAACACTGCTCTTTGATGGATGTATTGCAGATTCTGCTTACCCTCTTCACAAAGATGATGTTTTTATTAAGATGTGACAATATGAGCATGTCACATGCCTGCACTGGTGTAGAGCTGAAACAAAGTGCTGCAGCAAGTGGGCAAAAGACCCCTTCTGCTTAGAAATCTCAAATGCTTCATTCCACCCACAGCAATTAACTGAAAACTGTTGGATGCAGAGAGCTGAGCTTGTAAGAAGGGGCAGCAGACTTGGCCTGCAGACTTTAAAACGTACTCATGATGCAAAAGGCACGATGCTTGGTGTAAACTGCCTGGAGACTACAGAGATTGGCACAAGTCTGGTATTCAGCAGGTCTGAAAGCCTTTGGCTGCAGGGAAGTCTTAAGAAGGTAGTAAGGGAAAAAGTGCATGAGTAAGCACTGCAGCTCCCTGTGAGTCCTTTCCTAGCATGGCCAGGCACAAACTCCTCACTTGCAGTCAGGGATGGAAACTTCTGTTGCTTACTTTTCTCTTGACTTTGGAGGCACCTGCAGCTGCCTTCACCAGCCTGGAAGCTGCAGTAGGTTGCAGTGAGGCACGTTTGCCCTGTGCATGGAGGAGTCTGCTCCTGGGGTCTGCCAGTTTGGCAGAGATGCTGCTGCCTTATTCCTAGGGATGAGGTAGCTCTTGGTTCAGCTGCAGAAAACCACAAGAATCCCCTCACTTACAGTCCCTTGGCTTCCACTATTCCCTCCGTGATCTAAGGTGACAAAATCATTTAGAAGACGACAGGAGATGACCTCACATTTGGCAGATAGACTCTGCTGCACTCTTGATAGTTTAAGATGTTACTGACCCATCTCTGCTCTGGCTTCTGCTTGAGGTGACCACCCTCTACCAAAAGTCAGCACGAGGGAAGACATTCCTGCACTTAAACCAGCAGTTCACAAGAAGTTCACAGTCCAGTTTAGCCCAGTCCCACTGAACTGAAGCCAACACCAGGCTTTGCACTGAAACAGCTGAGGAGCAAGCACAGGTTTCTGTTGCCCATCTCTGCTGCTGATCAGCTGTATCCAGCAGAATTGTTCAGCAAAGAGCCAGTGTCAGTAAAGGTCTTAGACTGCAGCTATATAGTTCTCCAGGACTTTTCTGTTAAATCATTTAGTGCAGGTGCAACAGATTGACCCCAAGAACACTTTTCTTTCCTGGAAAGCAGGGTCAGCATAGCCCCCTGGGACTGTCACTGCTTGAAGAGACTGATGTCTCTGAGAAGACACGGAGCAGTCGGGGCTGCTGTGCTCGCTGCCATCACGGACAGTGATCCCCTGTGTGAGCTTCTTGTTGCATGGCACCAGCCAGTGATTCAGCAGGAGCTGACTGGCCCTGCTGTGCTCCCAGTTATCTGACAGTAAAATGCATAGTCTGTATTCCTGGCTTACAGTGGTCACTGTCACATTAGGTTTAGCCATGACAGCTTTTCCTGGCACACCCTGCCTGTTGTTTATGGCATGACTCAGTCTCAGCTGGCTTAGCAAAGAAGGAGAGCAAATGTGTTGCCCTACCTGCTGTCCCCTTATCTTTGGTGTCACTGACTCTGCCTTAAATCACTGCTGGAGAGTAGAGCCTGCTTAGCCTTTCGTGGAGAGTACCCATCTTCAAGTACGTCCTCTGATACCTGTGAATAGAATCATAGAATTGTCTAGGTTGGAAGGGATACTCAAATGAGGAAAAATACAGACAAGATAAATTCATTTGTTCCTTGTTTGTAGAGGACATAGGGGTCTCAGACTAGAGCCCTAGTTGGTGGAAGGAAGGACTGAGACCTCCTCCAGATCCTTCCTGCCTCTCCTCTGCAGCCATCTGCTTTGCAGGGAGCTTCCCATGGGCTTTGGATGCACCTCCTCTCCCCAGTGCTGTGGCCGAGGACACAGATGAATGCAGACAGACAAGGGACTGCAAGGCAACAGAGACTCTGGCTGGCAGGTATCCCAAGCACTGGCCTCAGAGTTCCAGCAGCCTGACTCTTCCTTGGTATCTGTGCGTATTGTTCTAAAAAAGGAGAAAAAAAGTTTCCAAACAAAGATAACTGGGCATACTGGGAGGAACCTGCTGTGAGCCTCACGGCTGTCCCTCTGTGGCACAGCCCCAGGGACTTATGCAAGCCGGGAGCAGGGCTGCAGTGGCATTGCCCACACTGCCCCATTGTGCAGTGGTGGAGCTTCTCCCTCACCCAGTCCATTGAGAGACTGGCGGGCTCTTTCTGCTGATGCCTCGGAAGCATCTTTCCACGAATCCCCCACCATCTGTGGGGTCTGCTTTCGGTGGCCGCAGTGGTAGGTCGGCGTCACACCATGTGGCCGAGGGTTGCATGCCAGAGGGACATCTCAGCTTCTCATTAAGGACAAACCATCCCCCCCCGAGGCTGCCAGAGGGAGGGTTGCTGACACCAGCGCTTAGTCACAGTCTCCGAGGCTTTATCTGGGGGCTGAGAATGAGGCACAGAAAGTAGCATTGGAAGAGGAAGCTTGAAACGAGGCAGGAATCCATCCCTTGAACAACATGTACGGAGATTTCTAAACCCTGGTGCAGGCTGCCAGGTCTTTGCCAGGCAGTGCAGCAGCTCAGCTGCTCACAGTAGAGCTTTCTCATAAGCTTTTTTATAATCACAAAGCTTTGGGGCAAAATCGTTTCACAACAACAACAACAAAAAAGTTTTTAAAGCACACAGAAAACCAGGCCTGCTTCAACTAAAAATCTGGCTGTCACTCTATTTTGGAGCCTTGCCTTCCCTTAGGTTCCCTGGTTAGTGTGGCTTTTCTGCACCCTAGACAAAGGGCTCTTTTTCCTGAGGGCTGTGGTTCAGGCCCCAACCTCTCCTCTGAGCTCTCACGAAGACAGGTGGTCTCGTCACCTTATGTGCAAACTAATCGAATAAATAATCTTTTCCCCAAATTGCTTCTTAACTCCGTGCTGGTTGTGAGGGTCTGGCACTTTGTGATGTGCAGATGTAAAACCATGGCACTGAAGAGAGGGATAAATGCAGAAGAGAAGGGCGGTCAGTTTCTAGCTCAACAGCAGGAGTGGAAATAAGGAGATCAGGCTTTAGTTCTGCAGAATTTCTGATGGTACCTTCAGAAGTTGCTGAAGACTCAAAACAGTGGCTGCTTTGTTGTGCCATAAACAAAACGGGGAGCTGCTAAGAGTGACTGTCAGCCACCATTAGCTTTGTCACCCTCATTTTATGTAGTCCCTGTTTTATAGAGACATCTGCTGTGATTTCAGAATGCGGGGACTCATTTACAAGAAGGCTGAGACAAGCAGCCTATATAGTTATAGGTATATAGGTATAACATAGGTATAGGATGTTATATACCCAAAAAAACTACTCCAAATGAGACCCTACTAGTACATGTTCTGGATGAGCCTCTCTGTATCTCACTTCCCCCCTGTAAGAGGTAGATGATTTCAGTTACCCTGAAAAGTATTTTGTGAAGCCCCCAGATACTGTAGTGATAAGCAGCAAAGAAAAGACTGTCGGGGGAATCAGTAATTCTGTTTTCAGGGAAGGGCTTGACCAGAGTGCAATCAATAAGACATATTGACCCATGAGAGGTAAATAAAACATGAAAAGATAGTTCAGTAAGAAGTGCTGCCCCTGTCACTAGGGATGGTGCTAGGAGGAACATGTCCAGCAGACTGAGTTAGGACTGCCCTGGCAATGTTGGGCTTGTCTAATTTTTAAGTGCTTGGTTTTGCAACTTGGGTGATGTTCTTTAGCACAAGAGCATTTCTGTGTGCCTGTGCAGTGCAGATTAGGGCACCACATGGAGCTATTTGGATCCCAGCCAGCCTGCCATAGAGCCACCTGTAATGTGAAGATGATGTTTCTCTCACCTGAAGTGTACACTGGGGCAAAGCTACATAACACTGGTGGGGCGCTCGGAGAACACAGCAGTGAAATAAATAACACCCTACCTGTTGTTCCTGCTGTGGTCAAGAAGAGATTTGAAACTCTGAGCAAAGCCATGGGGCTGTCCTGGAAGCAGGAAGAGCTGGCTGGCTGGAGGACAGGCCATACAACCACCCACCCCTCCATATTTATTTGTGTCCCATGCTTCTTGTCTCTTGTAGGGCTGACTCTTCCCTGCTTCTTAGGACAGATAGTTAAGCCCCACAGAGCGTGTGTCTGTAGCAGTGATTACTGCTGTATTTCTTCATTTGCAAGCAGAAAAGAATATGGTTAATTTTTTTCACTTACATTGGCCTTATTCCTCATTATGTCCATGCTCCTGTCTCAGTTCTGTTCTGTAGAGCTGCAGGAACAGGGAAGCAGGCAGATCTTGCTGCACGCAGCTTGCAGCTGGGGTGGGGGGGGGGAAGTAGGAGATAAAGTACTTTATTTCATCTGAACCAGCACAAAATTACTTGGACTTGCAGTCTGACTCTCTCTACACAGTGTGACCGTTGGCTGTACCACTCACCGCTGCTTGAAGAGCTATTCCCAGCCTTTTGCAGCAGGAAGAAACTCTTACTTTCTTACTACTTCAGTTGCTAGTTGTAAAAATAAAACGACAGCACCAAGCTGTTCAGCATAACAAAATCCTGTTCATGGGAGCTATGAAGTGAAGCACTTGCCAAAGTGCAAAGGAATCTGTAGTTTAAACACGAGCTGGAACTGGATGTTGTGTAGAAAGAGAAGTGATACACAGAGAGCAAGGAGCTACCTCTCTGTTCCTGTTAAGGAATTTGTAGGCAAAAAAAATTGTCTCTCTGCTCTTGCAGGTTCATGATATCAAGTTTCAAGCTCCAACTTCGGAAGAAAAAGAGTCGTGGATAAAAGCTCTTAATGAAGGGATCAATAGAGGCAAAAACAAAGTATTTGATGAGGTAAGAGGAACAGTTTTCAAAGTCCTGTATTTCTGTGTCAGTTCTCATCCACTGCTTTTTCAGCTAAAAGCAGAACTTGCCCGACCTCCCGTGCTGTCCTTTCTGCACACCAGGCATGGTCAAAGGAGAGAGAAAGCCCGTTTGCAGCTGGTATGTGAGGCAGCCTGGGTCGCATCCCTGCAGGCTGAGAGCTTTTAGCCACTTCAGTTCCCAGCCCAAGAAGGCAAATTGTGGAGAGAGCTGTTTGCACCATCCTACATCCTGCTGCTTTTCCCATTCTTCTGGCCAGGGTTAGATGCAGGGAGTCTGGGGCTGCTGGGTGAGCAGACAGTGTGTCAGGGGGGTGGTCTGTGCTGCTGAGAGCCAACATCTCATCAGGAGGCCCAGGGGACACAAAAACTCACTGAAACCAGTGGAAGATGGTCTGGTGGCTTCATTGGGTTTGGGATTAACAAATGCAGGGGGAAGTCCCCTCTCCTGATGGAGAAGCAGCCACCGTGTCGAGTTGTGTAAAGCTTGGGCTGCAGCCTGGAGAGACCCCTCTTCCCCACGCTGCCATGATCCTCAGCACCCAACCAGCCTGGAAATGGAGGTATTTGGTTAGGACATAGCCCAGTCTTCAAGACTGGAAAAATCTGAAGTGACTCAGTCCATCAGCTATTCCGCCTGCAGTCTGGAGAGAAGTCTGGTGGAAAGTTACTCCATGGCCCCAGCCAAACCTGCCTGTTCCTCAGCTGGCCCCAGCACACCTGCGCTCCCAAATTCTCCAAGATTGATAATTGCACATCCCTAGAGCCTGACTAACCTTGCCCCACTCCCTCTTAGTTTGTAAATCAGCCCTGAACTAAACCAAAGGAGCGGTATCTGTTCTGCAGTTGTCGCAGTAACTGAAAGGAAGTGCACAAAACCACCATCACAGGAATGACTCAAGAAGAAATGGGCAGAGTAATGAGAGGACGAAGCAATCAGCAAGATCTGTTTAGCAAAGGAAACCGAAGCAATGAGTAAAAGTTTTGAGAAAAGGGCTAAACGTTGCAGATATGGTGCTGGAAATGCAAAAATGAGGGCTTGGGCTGTGCTTTTATTCAGCAGAGGGCAAAGCCTGGGAAGATAAAACCCAGCAGCAGAGAGGTGAGCAGCCAGGACTACTCTTGTGTTTCAGCTTGTGGGAGGTATGATGTCCTACAAAGCTGCTCAGCCCTTGCTGGAGCCACCTCACGCTGGCTTGAAGCTGCCTGGAGTAGCACAGAATGTGGCTCTCCAGTGGGCAGAGAGCTTTGCACACTCCCTTGGCAGCACAGCAAGGTGGGATCTCAGGTCACCTCCCTGCCCTGTGGTCTGGGGTTATCCTCCTGATGAGGATCCGGGAGCCAGCCTCTAATTCTCATTCATTCCAGTAAGGATCAGACCTCAGATTTAAAGTGTTTCCACACAGGCTAGGCACAAGCTAACAGGTCAAGCCCTCAGATGGCTTGGATTAGTTGTTCTCTGCTGAAAGAGCTGTAAAACCACTCTGCCATATCAGCCAAGGATTGGGACCTATTTTTCCCCTTTAAATCCCTTTTACATGCTCTCCAGCTTTCCTATTGTACAAATTTGTGGCCAGCAAAGCAAGGACACTCTGATGCTTCACCATCCCCGGTCACTGGTGCTGCCCTTCTGTGTGGAGCAGACTCCAGCCCTCATCCATCACAGCGTGGGTGGTGGGAAGTCACAAAGAAATACCTGTCAGGGGGCTGGGACCTCCCTCCCCAAGTATGGGAGTCAGTGGATTTCTCATCTGATTCCCGGAAATACATTTGTTAATTCAGCTAGAGTTGCAATTAATCCAGGTCACTGCTCACACCTTCCCTTCAGCATCCTGCGGTCATTAGAGCTGTAGAAGGGAAGGTCTGTAACGAAGCGCTGCTGATGCAGTTCACACTCAGGTCACAGTTATTAATGAGCTTTCACCTCTAAGATGGCAACAGCAATTTCAGCAGAGCTCTGCTCTGCCACATACAGGAGCAGCTCCAAGCCTGGGCTACAGCGAGGACAACAAAGCTGCCTTGTGTCCTTCCTTCCCTGCTGTTTAGGTAGAGGGAAGGTTAGTGATGGCAAACCTCTGAGGGCTGCATGCTTTGCTTTGGAGTGTGTTTTAAACTCGGTGCTGTATAGAACAGATACCTTAAATATCCATCACGCAGGGCTTTTTTAGGCAGGCTGTAACTAGGCTCTGAAGCAAAGACTGTGGTGGTGAAATATTCAAACCCCTCCTGAATCCAACTGCTGCATCCCTTCATGTGCGACCATGAGAACTTTACACATATCTTGAGAAATTAACTACCCTCTTCCTTTTTTCCTTCCCTCCTTTTCTGCCTTTTAAAGGTGAAAGTAGATGAGAGCCTATCCTTGGACCATGTAACTCGGGACAGAGTGAAAATGACCCAGGGACGCCGGCCACCTACGAGAAGTCACCTAAAGGAGGTAAAGTACACTCACCCAGGGGTGAACCATCTCCCCAGCTGGGATCACCGAGAACTGCTCCTTCCACTTTGGTACAAAACCCCAGGTACAGACACCCCAGAGAAAGCTGACAAGGGAAACAGCTTCCTCTGGAAAGGACAGCACCAGCACCTCTCTAACACACCCCAGATCTGTAGCTGCTGTGACACATTACAATATATTTAGCTTTCCATAACTCACGAGCTGCTTCATCGTCTGGTGAGAGCCATTATAGTTTCACTTTAATCACAAGAGACCGAAGCTCCTATATTTATTTTGTAAGAAGTGATGATTTTGTAGCCATAGGTCTGAAGGTAGAAGAACTGCACAGTGTGTTGGGAGAAGCTGTATTTTTTTATTAAGCTAACTGGAAAAAGCAGACAAGCTTTCAAGCTTACAAGCCCTCCCTTAGGTCTGAAACAGAATACATTATTCTCTCAGGCAGTTTTATGGACTAGGCTCTCTTCTCTTAACTGATTTTCTGGATCTGTCACTTACAAAGAAAAAAAAAAAAAGAAAAATGACTACAAAATAAACCTGCAGTTCATTTCCATGGCAGAGTTTCTTACTAATGTTTGATTCCAGTGCGTTATGAAAAAGTTGTTACAGACAGATTGATATTTTAGCAGAGCATTAATCTCAACTAAGGAAGGTTTTTAAATCAAACCTTCTTTCTTCAGGCTTCCAAGACTCTGACTTACAGGTCTGCACTGCATTCAGATGACCCTCATGCAGAAAATGAGATGCCCCAAGACTTTTTACTTTGCATAAAAGTGGAGGGGAGAGTGTCTCTTCCAGAGAAATGCATGGGAATGAATCATAGATTCCCATCCACTCATCCAGAAAAACGCAGAAGAAAACATGACAAAAGTCACAGCAGTAATGAAGTGTGGATTCTCTGTTGCCTAATATGGGTTCAGGAAGGGTAGGAAGTTGTTCCCAGGATCTCACTAAATTCGTACTCAGCTCACTAAATTCACAATGTACCTCTGAGGTTAATACCTGAAGACCTCTCACCTACAGCCAAATTCAAGGGAAATTATTATTTTCCTCTTGTTACTGTACTATTAAACTGTCTTTATCGGAACCCATGAGGTATTTTTCTTTCCCCTGTTTTACTTCCTCTTCTCCCAACCTTACTCAGAGGGGGGAACTGGGGAGTGAGCAAGCAGCTGGGGTTAAACCACGACACTGGGTTACAAATTCAGAAGCAGGAATGAGGGGAAAGGGAGGGGATGGAGCCTGCAGAGAGATGTATATCACGGCTGCTGGCTGCAATATCCCGAAGGACATGGAATGGACAATGATTTTCAGTCACAAAGCAGGCCAGTAAGGACAAGTCAGGGCCAAACTGCCAGGATGCAGCACGCTTCCCTCTCTCTGATGAGCTGCAAAGGCAAAGAGAGACTTTAATTAAACTCCCTGCACTGCAGGAGTGTGGCCCTGGCTGCAGCTATGCCTTTGTGTGGTTTTGGGTTCCCTCACACAGGAACTGTCACCGCCTTTCTCCCTCTGGGGCACTGAGCTTACATGCTGCAATGTCTTTGCTAAGTCCATCCTTTTTAGGAAACCCCCCTACTAGAGCGATTTGCAAACAGCCTGTGGTTTGAAGGAGGTTTAACCAGCTGAGGCTTGGTCCCAGTAAGATGGAGATGGCATCAGGTTGGAGGAAGCAATTACAATAGGTTACAATAGTATCCCCGGCCAAGGTATCTAAAGATCAGCTTATTTTACATATTGAAGTAAAAATATGACAGTCCCAAAATCAGAAGGCAGGTGTGCTTTGGGTAGGTATGTCGTAAATGAAGGGAGTAGAGGGATCCAGCCACCACAGGATAAATAATTAAAATATGGCAGAGCTGACCACTTAGCACCGACAGGAAAACCAAGAAATAAGGTTATTGTGGAAGAGGCTTTGAGACCTTCTTCTCAAAGGAAGTAGTAAAATAAGTTCTGTGCTTTCGTCCTAATTCTTGACTGCTTATGGTTATTGGCTTTGATATTCTCGTGCAAGTTGCTGCACCATCAGGCTGAAAATGACTCGGCAGCAAAATGCTCGTGACATTCACAGGACATGTTGGTCTGGGGAAAAAGTGGGGTGACACAGGGGGGTGGAAATGCTTCAGTCTGTGCATTCAAGATTTGTTGCAGTGTTTGTGGCTTGAGCCGACTTTCTTCTTTGTTGGGTGAAATGTTTGGTATTTGTGATTATCATAGCTCATTAAATTTTAGCATAGCAGATCACACTGGGTTTCACTTATTAGATTAACACCAGTAGCTGCTGTTAGAGGGTAGCACATGGTGATGCTGCGTGGGAGAAGCACAAGCCCCATAGATTGCTCTTGAGCTATTAAAAAAGCTGCTCTTAAGAGCATCTGTTTTGTTATCAGTCAGATTCTTCTTGCAGTTTCCACAAATGTAAGTATAAACGGGGTGGACATGTGAAGCAGCAACCCCTTGCTGTGCTGGTTGGGAGAGTCTTGGCCTTTAACTAGAAGTTAAAGGATGGAGCACAGGATTGATGATGGGAGAGATATTGAAAAAGTTCTCTCCTGTCTTTCAGGCTGCCAAGTCTACATCAGATGGTATCCTGCGACTAGATTTGGATATAGTAGACAATGGACCACCAAACTTCGATTCCACTATCAGTGAAAATGACAATGCACCACCTCAGAAAGAAACTCCAAAGCCACCTATGCCACCTACAAAACCCACTGGTACAAAAGAAAACCAAGATGCAGAGAACAGTGTTCCTGACCAGGAAGATAAAACCCCTCTCTCTCCTCTGTTGCCTCCAGATAAGAAGCCTAAGGAAGGCATAGCATCAAAGGACAATGTAAATGCCAAGGAAGAGGACTCTGTAAGTCCAGAGGAGAATGTGAAAGGATCTCAAGCATCAAGTGAGGAGAACAAAGAGAACCTCACTGAGGTTGGCCACAAGGGCACAACAAAAGCCCCAATTCCTCTTCCTAAGAGCGTGCCAGACAAGCTGAAAGTTGCTTGGGACCAACCAGTCCTAGAGCCTAAAACCACAGAAGACTTGAAATCATCAGGAGACAGTAGCGAAGACAACCTTGCTGAGATTGCTGCTGCCAACGTTACAAAGGCCCCTAAGGTTCCTCCTAAGGTTCTGTCAGAAAAAATGCTAGCCGCAATGAACTCCAGCCATGGTGATGTGGAAGCTGAGGTTTCAGAAGACCTGGAGTCTGACTGCTCCAAGCCCCCGGTGAATGGGATCTCAGCCAGCGAGGTGGCAGAGTCCCCATCCCCAACAGTTGAAACTGAAGAAGGAAATGGGAGAACCTCTGCTGAGAAGGAACAGCAAATTTCAGCAGAAGAGACAGAGACTTCCTTAGCTACAGAAATGGACCAGGAGAGTGTAAAAGCAACTGTTGATAAGAAAGAGTCTGTAGAAAGCACTTCAGGTCTCAAACTTCGCAGTTCTTCTCTGGGAGACTTGCTGTCTGATTCCAAAAATACACAGAGAACACATCCAAGCCAAGGTTTCCCCATGGATTCCCATCACTGCTTAGCTAAAATGGAGGAGAAAGTTGCTAGTGAAAGGGAAAAGGCAGAAAAACTTCTGCAGAAGGTTTTGCGGGAAGGGTTGGAACAGGCCCAGGAGGGGAACGGACCCCCGGTGATGGCAGAGACATTGCTCAATGAGGCAGTAGAACAACTTCGGCAAGCTACACAAGTTTTGCAAGAAATCAAAGGTCTTGGAGAACTAAAAAAAGAAGCAACACAGAAACAGAAAGACAAGCAAAAGGATCTAGTGACTCTTTATAGGAGAAGTGCTCCCTGACATCCTCTTCAAAGAGACTTCTTTCTGAAAATTAAAGCTAAACAATTGCCATTTATGATTTGTACCTTTGCTAGGCCAGTGTTTAAAAGGTGGTGTTTTGCTGTGCACACACCATGTTTATGGGACAGAATCGAGCTTTCAGTTATAGCATCTTTCTCTCTTTCTTCATGTTGAACATACTAGTCTGGTTCTAATCCTCTTAGCACAGCAGAAGGTTACAGGACATTGAACAGTTTAAAAAATGTGAATGTTCTTTAAGGACTGTGTCCAAAGTCCTTTCAATGGATCAGGCCTTAGAAATTACTGGTAATGAAACCAAGCCAGATTTTTGAAAGGAGCAGAATGGCTATTCTAGCAAAGGCCCCTGAATATCTGTATTTAAAGACAAGCAGATACCAGATTACACTGGCACCTATCTGGTTTTCCCAGTTAAATCATTTAAGGATAAATGTAGTCAGTTGTTTGTTTACTTGCTGGCAAGGTTTCCCAGACCACCTGGCCCAGTGACATCTAGGAATGTAAAGATAAATGTTTTAATCTTCTCCAAAGATACACATAAAAGCACATTGACAGCTAAAAAGTGACCTCACACAGAGGCAAACAAAACTGGCCAACTCCTGACTACAAGTAGTGTCCTCAGATCTGGAGCAGCTGTTTGAAGGCCCTCTTCTGAGTCCAGCTCTGCAGGGCTTTAGGTGTGCTAAGCACTGCCTAAGTGACCGTAAGTCTCAATGCATCATTGCCAGGCAAGTATTAATTATTCCTGTTTCATTAATAGGGAAATTGAGGCAAAGAGTTTACACTTGGTCTTTGAAGAGGTGTCTTCTGGCAGCACAATAGATTGATTATTGAGGACCGTACCTATCTGGTAACTCTGAATCTTCTCATCATCGTTGGGAACAATTAGCCAGGCATTTGGAGAACCTGTGTCCAGGAGATGCCCAGGAGCTTCCTTGGAGAGCTATCATTAAGAAGCTTTAGGGATGTGTGTTCCTTTAGCTGTAAGGTCCTTCTCTGTGTAGTCTTGGGATGCTAACTGACAGGAGCACACGTTAGCAGGCAGCAGGTCTGGATGAGATTCCTATTTACAGGTCTCTACCTGCTGTTTCCTCACTGGCCATGGTTTGGCACACACATCTGGAATTGAAGTACGTGGAGGGAAAGACATTTTGCACGCACAACTTTGGGGCTGGTCCCAGTGGCTTAAGTACATTAAAATAAAAATGCATTGCTACAGAAGGGTCTGAGGAAGGCATTGCAGAAGGCTCCAGCACAATTCCTACAGCTTTCTTGCCCACCTGCTGAAAGCAACCGCAGTTCCCGTGGTCTTCAGTGATTACAGCTGTCATCAAATCATGTCTTTGCACTGCTGCTGTATAACAACCCCTGTACCTGAGCTGGGTCCCCTCTCCTGTTTTCTACAGTTGCTCTGAGGATAATTGTACAACAGCCCAAAGGGCTTCTCCTTTGCTTAAGCCAGACTCTGGAAGCATGGAAGAGGGCCAGCTTCCCAATCTGGTTTTAAGGAGTGACATGCTACCTAAGCTTTTTTTCTCTTGTTTGTCAGCACCGCATTCTTAGCTTACCCATTTTTTTTCCCCCTCCTGTTCTTTCTTTCATAATTTCCCAGGTTCCACCAGGCTGCAATGGGCTGCAAACACCCTCCATAGCAGCAGCCGCCCAGTAAAGCTTCATCTGAGCCTCTTCTTAGGCTGGGCAGTGGGCACTTCAGGTCGGAGCACAGACATGTTGGCTTTGGGCTTCTAAATATTCTGTTTTTCACCACCTGGAGGCCAATAAGCCAGGTAGTGCCTAGAACTGATGCTTCTGCCTCTTTTGATCAGACCAGCCTTGGTTTCAGTGGTCTGTTCCCCTTTCAAGACAACCATAGACATCACATGGGAATTCACTTGCTATTCTCTAACGTGGAAAGTTCTACCCAGTCAAACACTCAGGGCTCAGGTGCCAAAAAGCCTTGAAACAAAAAGTTTCCTACATCCTAAGCCCACTCCCAGGCACGCAGCCTGGAGCAAACTCTGGATTTGTGTCATTTGCTGCTCTAGAGTCAATGTGAACCATGGGTTTTAACTTGCCTTTCCAGATGTACTTAGGATAAGGGCTAATAATACAGACAATATTCAGTGCCTATCTATCTGCTATCTAAATGTATTTTTCTGCATGTGCACTTTTGTTTACCGAACACTGTGTGGTATGAATGTGAGCTCTCAGAACCTGATGTGCACTGGAAGTCGAGGAACATCAGCTTCTGAGAGCGGGCAGGCTTTTGTGAGATGCAGTTCTGTAACAGCAGATAAATTAGATGGGGGGAAAAAAAAGACAATTCACACTAACAGGAGTATACACAAACCAGGGCAGACTCTGGGTCCAGGCTCATATCCCATAAGCTGAAGCCAGTCTTAAACTTCAGGATGGGCAAATCAAAGCCTGGAACTGAAAACCCAGGAGAATGGAAAGAGCTTATGGGATAGCTCAGTCCCCTAATCCCCTAATTTATATACAAATGCTTTTGCTCTTACAGGTGTTTTCTTGTGGCAGTGTGTTTTCTTGTGGCTGGCAAGTGTGCCATCACTTGTCTGGCAAAGTGCTGATGAAAATACCCAGACATTCGTAATTTGTTACAGCCAAACCTACAGGATGTACTTATATTAACTGTATATTTTTATCTTATACTGAATATTCTAATGAATAAATGTCTGACATTTTACTGAATACCCTTCAGTAGGAATCTTAATGGATAAAACCTCCTGTATCTGTTAAGAAATGGGCAAGTTAAATAATTTTACAAGCTACAGCTAATTACTGTATTTGCTGTACTAACAGAACTTACTAGGTTTGTATTATGTCTTGTAAATAGGTATAACTTAAGTGGAATCTCCATAGCACCCAGTAACTCTACTGCTGAAACTGCTATGTTAGAGACTCTTTGGTTTTAACTATTTTTTCTAATAGGGTTAGAAGTTTCATCCTAAAAAGTCTAGCCCGGCCATAAGCCTGGTTCACCTAGACTTTACAGGAAAGAAGGCATCATCCTTCTGCAGTTTTCTTTCTACTTACTCTTCTCATTCTGGTCACAATCCAGGCCCTGTCTAGGGCTGGAGAGTGGGTTCTCCTGTGACTGTTTTCTAAGGTGTTTTTACATGCTTCTCTGAAAATGGCAGTGCTGCTCAGGGTCAGAGAGGGGATCCTGGTCTGCTCTGACCTCATACGGCAACTCCCATCTTCAGCGTACATCCTGCCACCATGCACTTTCTTTTTTTGTTTTAAGATCTCCCTTTAAACTTACATTTAAACTCGTATCTAATTTCTGGCTGCACTAAGGCTGGGGGTTTTTGTGCCTGAAAACCCCCTGGACATGGAGTGCTGGGGTGTGAGTCTGTGTTTTGGGCTGTGCCACCAGGTTACATGTCTGTGACAGGAAGGAAGTGAGTTTGCAAGCAAGCAAATGTGGATGACTATCTGAAAAGCAGCTGCTGCAGCCCATGGAAAGGCAGCACTTTGTCTCCTGCTTGTAAAGAGCTTTGAGATTTGGCAATAAAACCCCTTTTTAAATATGAGCTGTTTAAGAGCCATTTGTCCTCAACAGGAAGAAAGAAGAGCCACCAGGAGCTGTACATTCAAGCTGTGCTGTGGAGGAGGGCGCGTTGCAGAGGCTGTGGTCAGGCTGGGCTAGGTGCTGTGCTAACCACAAGCCCAGAGGAAGAAGAAACACTAGAACACTAGGGGCTGCAGCTGGCAGAGAGCTGGAGCTCCTGCTGTACACAACGTGGTTCCAGAGTCAGGCCTCCCTGCCAGCTCAGCTGCACTGGCCAAAAAAGCACAGCCAAGGCCAGGATCTGCTCTTCTGGAAAGCAGCGGGAAGCATCCTCGCTGCTGGAGACCTCACAAAGTGCAGTCTCCAGAGTACCAGAGAACCACATTCCTCTGCCCAGATGCCAGTAAGCTACAGGAAGATGATAAGCTGATATCATAGTGACTGTTTCCCTTCTACGAAAATTGGGTAGAGAGTGGTCAGCAGGTTCAGAAGTTATGAGGAAGCAGGGAAAAGAGTGCAAGTACATGCGCCATCCTATTGCACAAGCTTGGCTTCATTTGGGTTAAAAAATGCACTTAGCAAACCCTCTGACCCCTTGCTGGGAAAGGGGCTGTTCCTCAAAGGAATCTCCAAGACACAGGGTTGGTTTCTACAGATACACTTTAGAGAAAGGCAGTCTTCCTCTCACCCTAAGAAAACAGACAACCCATCACATTTTGCCCTTAAATTTGTGTTGGTAAGGAAGGGAAGTGTCTAGTACTATGTGAAACTTGATTAAAACACTCATAAATGCCACCATACATGGTATTGGCACATGAACCATTTGCCTGACTGCTTTTAGTTCAATGGGTAGTCATGGATTACAGGTTCAAAGAAACAGTGTTATTGTATAATCTGAAATAGAAAATGCAGGTCCTAGGTCTCATCCACTGATCCCACCAAACTCAGAAATTTGCAACTGAAAACAAGCAGGAAGAGCTCTCCCAGTCCCAGGGTGCCGAAGGACTTACTAAAGCATTGGCTCGTCTACTCTGGTGACTAATTCTTCTTGCTATTAAAAAATATGTGGTTTATCTTAAATATGAGTCATCCGCAGTGAAGCTCTCCAAGATTTCCCCTTTCCAGCTTAAGAGTTAGAAAATTTGCAGGCACAGAAGATATTCCACTGTGTTTAGAGCATAGAGATCCCTGGTTTGTTACACTATGCAAGTTCACATACTTCAGAAAGCCAGGATTTATTCCAGGAAATTTGGTCTCTGTGTTCTTCTAGCACCTCACTTCACAGCTAAGCAACCCACAGTTTTCCCAAAAACCACAGGTTTAGCCTTTGCATCTCTTGCTGTGCAGCCTTAGTCCCCTCTGCCTCAACCACCCCACCTCGGCTCAGAGGCTGTAAAACACAACATAGGAGGAAATGGTGAAGGAATCCTACCTTGGTGCATCTTTACTAGAGATGATATGGAAAGCACATGTATCCACACCTAGAGAAAAGAAAAAAAGAAAACTTCTGTGAAATATTGCAAAATCCCATTTGTAATAAGTTATTACAGAAGGGTTGTCAACAGGTTATCATATCCACTAGGTAAAGGGAAAATAGAAGTTGGCTTAATTTGCATCAAAAAAGATTGAAATCTTCTATTTAGAAAAGCCTTCCAGGCCCAGGGTGAATGTATTTTAGAATGGGATCCACAGAATTTCTTAAGAGCAGGTGTGTGGGGAAGGTGGGTATATCTCACCCTCTTCTGCACAGAAAGGTGGATGGAACTGGTGCCCAAGGTCCTTCCCAGCCATATGGTTTGTGCAGGACATGGGCAGAAAAGTCATGAGCCAGACTCAGGGGCTAATAAACCCTGGAGGGAGGCCATTCGGATTTTTACTCCTGTTTTCCCTCTGGCTGGGGAGCTGGAATGATAAATGCTGCTCTAGAAATCCCCTGCAGACCCTGCTCACATCTCCTCAGTCTGGCCTGTTCTCTCCAGCTTTCTCCTCTTCTGCTCCAGACTTCAGTTCTCATCCCTCCTCACCTTCCCATCCCTTCTCTGGCAGAACAATGGATTCCTGGAAAGCTCAGTGCTGTGTTGATAGAAGCTGTCCATACGTTTTAGTTGGACCACTGCTGAGAAAACCTCCTCACCCCCATCGGATTCACGAGCCGGTTTCTACCTCCCCATGGGGGATAAGTTTACCCTCCGGAATGTGGGCATTTCTCAAAGACAGGAAATGAATTTTAAAATTATTTGCTCAAAATAAATGAATGAATGGAATCAAAATGCTGGGAACCCAAGTTGTTTTTTTTTTTTTTTTACTAACACCACTATTGGAAAGACAGTGGATTTTCTCACCCTGCAGAATGAAGGCAAAGGCCCAGAGCATCAAAGAGCTGGGCTCCAAACCCATTCTCTTCCAGCAGATACTTTTCTTCTTAATAGATGTAATTGCAAAATTTTGCAGCAAACATTAGATGACCTGAACATTAGATGACCAAATAAAGAGCTCCTAAAAACAGTAAATCAAAAGAAAACCCCACCCAATTCTTAGAATTTGTGATTTGATGACTACTGTAACCCTTAGCAGGGATAGGAATGGACCCCTAAATCCTGCTTTCTTTCAAGGCCATGTTGGATGGAGTAGCCTGTCATATCCAGAAATGAGGATATTTCAAAGCTGGTTTCTGGCTTTCCTTTACCCCTTATTGAAACATTTAATTCCCTCTTGGTCTCTAAATATTTTCAGATGCTTGGTGAAGTTTTTAACTATACTAACATTTTTCTCTCCCACCCAAAAAAACTCAAGTAATTTTGGAGGCAGATTATTTTTTCCTTCCAGAGAAATCTTGTTTGTACAGAAAAAAATGCTTCTTGAAGGAGAAATGCTGATCAGTTTTAGATGCAAGTTATCTAGCACACCACCGCACACTGGGATATTCATCACTGAAATTGATAAAACACTAGAAGATCTCCAAAAGCCCAAGAGATACCCAAGCCAGCATGACTAACTGGGTGAGAATCTGTGCAAACAAAACTGTAAGTTTCCTCTGCTATTTCGTTCCCAACAAGAAGGCGGTTTTGAAATACTGGCAAAATACTTCGGGTTTGTTTAGACCACATCACCATGACAGCAAAGCACTGCCCAGCTCTTCGTGTACCGTACGCCTTTGAGAGAAACAGTGGTGAAGGGGAAATGAAGCTCAAAAGACAGAAAAACATGGCCAGATGTCATCTGGGAGATCACATGAGATAAAGATTTGAACCTACGTTCTCCGGTGACAGCCCCCAGCACGTGGATAACCTTCCTGTCCACGCAACCGAGCCTCTCATCAGCTTTTTCTCTGGAGCAACACTGAATTTTCAACACCACGGGCTGAATTTCCTGAGGAGGCAAATGAATTCCACTTGTTTTCGACTGCCAAGAACTAATGAACTTCTGCAAGGTCGTCAGTTCAAACAATAGCTATGCATTCAAATGACAAGATTGCTCTCAGCTCAGGTGGGTTCAAAACCACCCACCTCCAAAGGTGGAATCAGGGCTTCACAGGAATTGCTGGCAAGAATTTTCCTGGCAAAACAGCAACCCAAAACTGTTAACAGAGGCCTACAGATCTGGAAAGGTGTCCTGGTTTAAAAAACTGATAAAAAAACCAAAACCAAACCTTTGGAAAGTTGACATTTCAAAAGGGGACAGTTTTGTTCTGCAATTGTGTGAAAACACAATTTAAACGCTTTAGTTAATTTACAATGTTTTAGGTAATTGTCCCTAAGAGTTTTTAAAAGTGTGAAATTACAGATTTTGATGGAGCTTGTGTGATTGCTTCCTGTCTGCTTATACAAAATTTTGAAAAAATATTTTTTTTTTTCCTTGCTCTAAACAGGGGAAGAGAATTCAAGCCCTGGGGAAGGCTGAGAAGGGCTCTGGACAGACAGAACAGGATTCCTCTACGTTTCAGTCCTCAAAATGGGGCAGAGGGATCCAGCCAGCCAGGATCCTCTCTGCCTGTTGCCTCCAGAAAGCATCACATCATCCTCAAATGATCCAGTCACACCACAGCCTGTGGTCCATTTGTTTTGGTTCAAGACAACAGTGGTTGCACAGGTACGAGATTCGGAATTTTTTTAATTGTGTCTGTTATTGCCCAGTGAAAAAAAGCCATTTTCTCAGCAAAATCACAGTAAACTTAGAGATGTCAAAAGAAGCAGCCCTTAGAATTTCTTTAAGGAGACTGGGCTCATTCCTGGGAGAAGTTTGCATTCAAGGGTGTCATGATCCTTGTTTGGAATGGAAGTATTTTCAGTGCTTAACACAAGAGATGTAAATTTGGGGGCTTGAGGCCAAAGCCAGCATTCCTCATAGAACAGAAAGAGCAGGGGCTGTTCTCTGCAGCTCGGCACGCTCCTGCTCTGCTCATTAGGACAGAGGCAGAGGACAAACTGTGCAGCAGCCCCGGCCTGGTTAGACATCGCCCCCATGGACTACGAGACCTGTCAGCAGAACAGAAGGACTTTTTCGGTCTCCGAATCAAGACCCTTGGAGAAACCCTTCCCATTCACCACAGTGAATAACAGCAAATTGAAATGCAGCCACTGCCTACCCCAGTTTCCTGGCATTTAGCTGGCTGATTATCACCAGTCTTCTACTACCCAGAGCTCCCGAATCTTGCAATGGACTTTTTTAAGGGAAGATGATGGTATCTGCATGTGACCCCATTAATACCACGGGAATAGCATCTCGGTTTGAAAATGTATTGTGCACAGATTGGTTCTGCACAAACACAGTGATGAGGGGAGCCAGCCCTTTGGGTTTTGACCCCAGTTTCTAGACAGAGGCCAACAGCGTTTAACGATTGTATTTTTGTTGGAGCTGCTAGGTGCTCGACCGAGTTACTGTGGCTGTAACTCAGCTGTGATACAAGCCATCTCCAAACATGAAGGCACTGGAGCAGGAGGTAATTGAGGGTTGGCTCCCGGAGGGAATTTTCCCTTAAAAGGATAACTACATTGTCATGATGAAACCAGCTCGCTTCCACTGCCCGCAGAGCTTTTTTGTAAAGGCGGCTGCCAGAGCTGGGGGAAGAGCAGACAAGGAGCAGCAGGACAGTGGCTGCTTCTTAAATGCTGCAGCAACTCTGGCCTCTCTCCACCAAAGAAACCAGCCTCACGAGGAGGGCTTGCACTCAAAATCAGCAATATTTTCAGAGAGGGGCAGGCAGGACGCCAGCTGAAGGCACGCCAGGGCCACGCGGGAATTCTTCCGATTAAGTATTTTTCCACCAGAAAGTAACCGAAACTCCAGCTTTTCATTTGAGGGTCCACAGGACAATCCTGATCAGAGCTCTTCAGGTGAGATCAAGGCAAATGGCGAGAGAGCAGAACCTTAGGGCAGCCTCCTGCCCAGCAGCAGACAGCGCTGGGAAGGGAGAGGCAGGTTTGAGGCCAAGCTCTCCCCTAAAAGACTCCAACCAGTGACTTGAACCTCAGGTTTCCATAACCCAGAGGAAACTGCCTTAACTCTGACACAACCCCTGTCCCAGGCCAAAAATCCCTCCTGGTCCTTTGGATATCCCACCCACCTGAAGCTTTGTACTGTGCTCTCCTGTGCAGTTCAGGAAAGGCTGCGCTGTGATTTTTACAGGGAATGAGGCTAAAATAGGAAAGGCTGGGTTTGGCCCAGCTGTAGTGTCAGGCACCAGTTCCCACCTCCCAGACAAAGCCTCCCTTTGCAGATCTTGGGTGAGGTTTTCCAATCTGACTCATGCTTGTGCAGTCTCCAGCGCAGAATAACCCACCCATCACGCTGCAAGAAAAGGAACCAGGACCCAGTGTTTCCCTGCACCTCGATGAGCAGACAAAATATGCCCAAGTGAGCAACAGCCAGGTCTCAAGTGAGCAGAGACTCCTGAGCTGGTAGACCAACAAGGGTCTACACAAATTAAAACACCAGAGAAGTCGTGGATGCCCCATCCCTGGAGGGGTTCAAGGCCAGGCTGGATGGGGCTTTGAGCAACCCCCACGGCAGGTGAGTTGGAACTTGATGATCTTTAAGGTTCCTTCCAACTCTAACCATTCTGTGATCCCTTCCTGTGAGGGCTAGCAGCCTATAGAACCCCAAGCAGCTCTAGTCCTTACATTACAGTGGGGAGTCAAGGCATGGGTCAGAAGTCCAGGGAGCTGGTGAGACAGATTCCTGGTCACCAACAAGCCATTGTTGCTGGAAGCAAGATCCACTGAGGACCTTGAAGAGGCAGACCACCAGCAACTCCCTGCTCCCTTGGAGCAATTCCCTCCAGCCCACAGAGGACAGCTCAGGAGCTGCAGTAATTCTTCAGCCATTCCCAACATTTCCAGTACTTCCTCCATGTCTGCTTGAAATAGTCCCATTTTGGGAATGCCACAAGCAGCCATGGAGATTCAGCACACTTCCTCTTAGCTTTAGGGGTAGAAAACTTTACTTTCTCATCAGTCTTTTTCTGCAGACAGAAGTATTAAAAGCTTCAGCAGGATAAGCGTGTTAGTGCCGATAAACAGAAACTCATCCACAAATTACCAGCAGAAAGCTGGAGAATTACAGGTGTCTACAGGCACAGACTGGTTGCCATTTGGCTTTCCCTTTCTATGAGTAACAGCATGAAAATGAGTCAGGCTCTGTAGCTGCCTCACAGCAAGTGAATATAAACTTCCTCTTTGGACCAGGAGAACCCAAGGCAGGTGGAGGAAAAGCTCTGTATATTCTTCTGCCCTAGAGAAACACAGCACGGTGCATCCGTGGAGTTGAGCAAATCCTGCTCCAGGGCCTGGGATCTGCAAGCCTTTCCCAAAGGAAGCCCCCGTGGTGGAGACATATGATAAACACAGGACAACATCTGCCTTCTGTTTCCTGTGCTCTGTACGGGATTATCTCACTCTACAGATAACCCTGTCCTCCTCCACAAGAAAAGTGGGGGTTTGTGCTTTTTAAATTTCTCTGCTGAGACCAGCTACGACTTGAATCGGCTCGTTCTGTATCAGTTCTCAGGTCGTGTGCATCACCACAGCTCAGCATCACCTGCTGGACACTCGAGCAATGTGATTACACACTTCCCAGGGGTTGGTTGTTCCCTCACCCCTCCTTCTACAAGCACATGGGGCTGAAGCCAGAGGCAGGACAGGCAGAGTGGTTTTTGCAGGCACACGTGCTCTCTCCACACACACAGAGCGGAGCTGACACCCAGCTGAGCTCCCCCACCTCCTCTTCACTGATGTCATTATTTTCCATGATCCTTCTTGTGCCCAGAAGTGAGAAAGTCCCAGGAAAGCAGTAGGAGCTGTTTCTGCACCCATCACCGGCAACTCCAGGAGCAGACTTTAAAGGGAAGCCTGGTGGGCAGAGGGCTGCAATAAAAGCAAATCATCGGGCTGTGATTTGACATCGGCAGAGCTCCTTGTAAAGCACATGACTCCGGCTGCTGTCCCAGCCCCCTCCCCCTGCCTCCAATTCCAAGACCATGAAATTACTCATTAGGCCTGGAACAAAACTCTTTTCGGTGCACTTGCATGTGGCTGGAGGCAGAGACAGATGTTTCGGGCTCTGGAAGAAAATTGCTGAGAGAGAGAAATGAAACGTTTCCAAAGCTGGGCTGCTGCCTCCTAACAGTGTGCTTTCCTGCTGCTGTTGCCCTCCATGGTTTACCGTGGGGTCAGAGGAGAAGGGAGTGATGGCATCACAGCTTTGTGACCCTTTGCCTCCACTTTGCTTTTAGCAAATGCTCCAACACAAGAGTTTTTTTGTTTGGCTTCAAATTTTGCATCGACTCCTATGGCATGGCATAAAAGCAGCTCACGGCTATGCCTCTGGCAGTAGGTTTCAGGCCTTCAAGTTTATGGTTCTAAAATCCTACATTTTGGCTGCACTTTTGTCCTGAATAAGGCAGGGAAGAGGTTGCCTTTTGGCAGTCCTCAGAGGCCCAGGAAGCAGAAGATCCTCCTTCTTTTTACACATGCAGTAAAGAGTGAATAAAAACACTGCCTGCAGGCATGTCAGCAAGGGGATTAGGATTCAGTGACTGATTATTGCTTGGTTTAGAGGATGCAGCCATTCCCACCTCCCCTAACGAAACACTTGCTCAGCTCCCCATCGCATCAGAACCAGGGAGGGTCAGGACTCCAGCTCCCCCCCCCCCCAATTTTTCCAAGATATAATTTGGGTACAAGTGATAATTAGCAGGTGGGTTTTTGCTTCTTATGTAGCACAGATGTCAGCCCAGTTCTCCCCAGCTGGAAGGAGAATATATTTAGTGGGGAGATGTAGAGAACACGTGTCAGTAAGCTCTATGTGAAGGTCAGGGATCAACAGGAGTGACACAATCGTCAGGAACAGCCCTGGTAACAGCGGTAATTGAGTGAAAGCTTCACTTTCAAAGCTACATAGAAGCTTAAGCCCATTTATCTTTCCAAGGGATTTAAAGGCTTTGGGAAGTGAGAGTGACAGAGAGAGGGAAGTTCAAAATCACCAGCTGAAATTTCCAATTGCTCTTAACATAGATTGAACTGTGTGTGTCAACCCCGCAGCAGCATCCTGCCAAGCGAGAGACACTTACCCACCTCTGGCATTTCCTGGCTTCCTTGAGACTTTTCCTTAAAAACAAACAAATAAACAAACCCTTCAATTTCTGTCATGTGATTTCCTCTCAATCCCATGACATTGGATTATTCCTAAATTTAGACAGAGAATGTAATTTCGTGATACGGGCTGCTTCCAGGGCTGGAAGCGACAGCTCTGCTGAAATACCTCATTCTGCATTGTCTGACACACTGCACAGGATGAGCAGAGTCTGGGAAGACAGGAAAAATGGAATTAGATGCTTGTGAAATGGACAGTGACAAAACCCTGAAGTGTCAAGCTCTCTCAGATGCCGTCTGTGTTGAATCCAGTCATCAGACAGTCTCTGTTCAACTAAATATTTGACTTCAGAATTGGGCCTGAATTATTGTTGGCAAAGCTTCCAAGCTCCACAGGTCCCTCTAACAAGCTGTTTCTCTGTGGAAGCCTTGCAAGGAGATGAATACAGCCTTTGAATAAAGTGCTGGATCCCTTCTCAGGCTTCCAGAGTGGATTTGTGGAGTCCCACTAGGTGTCCAGGGTTTCAGAAAGCTTCATATATTGACTGTTAGAAGCTACAGGGCTGATGTTTGTGTGCATTGCTGGGATGTTCCCTGCAGAGTTTTGGCTCCGCAACATGTCACAGCAACTGGAGTTATCAAAGAAAGCACCAAAAATAACCTAGTCTACGGGACAACTAAACACCTGGTCCAGACAAGAAAACAAATATGATGGAGCCACACATGAAGCCAGACCTCTAATGTGTATTCCATTCTAATGGGACATACCTGGAAGCACCTTCCAGTTTTGCTTCCAAAGGAAGATTATAAATTAAAGTCCAATTTGTTAAACCTTTAGGTAAGCAACTGTTTCTGCATAAACACATACTGGTTTGTGGGCTGTATTACATGGCTAGCTGCAAATCTGACTGACTTTAAAATCACAGTGTATACAACTAAACCAGAGAGCAAACAGAGGCACATTTTAAAATGGAATGGATTTAAGCAGCCTGACTCATGATTTTTGAAAGCTGGAGATTGAAAATAATGATTATCCTAAACTAACACATAAAAATTGTGCATGCAAGGTAGGAACACAAAACACTACGCCAAAGAGCTTCAGTTCTAAGTGAAAAAGAGCACGTAGCCAGCTTAGCTAAAATTATTATTCAAGTGAAATAAAGTCGAAGACTTTAACACCTTTCTGAAGATGGAGTCAATATCAGGATTATATTGCAAAAAGAGCTCATTACCACTTCCCCCTGTCATTCTTTATGCTACAACATTAGTGGAAAAATCCAAGAGCTCTTTTAGGTCTGTTAGCTAATAAATGGATTGCTAGGCAAATGTTCAGCATTGTAAATAAATCCTTGCTGCATTCTGTACTTGGTATCAGCGGAAAGTCTTTGTCCCTCCCATCCCTGAACACATTCCTATTTAGTAAGAACAGAAGGAACTGTCTATATTGCTTTTTTCTCTCTTTTTTTTTTTTTTTCCCCCACTGGAAATGCCCAAGCTCACAATCAGACGTGAACTTCAGTGCATCTGCACTACTTTTTCTCCAAGGTCATTGCATTAAGCAGCAGAAGAGCTGGAGGTGATCAGTCCTGGCTGATTCAAGCTCCGGAAGAGGGGCAGAAAATGACATTAACAGTAGCAGAGTAAATCCGGACAGCTTTCCATCCAAGGATCTCTTACAGCCTAACAAAAGGCTAGCAAGAGCCAGGGGTCCTACCCAAGGCTGAGATGTACCTTACGTCCATATAAGCAGGGATTATTCTCTCTCTGCCTTATTCAGGGTTGCTTCCCCAGCCCCCAGGCACTAGGGTACCCAGTGGGAAAGGGCTCAGCCTTTCTCAGTCAGTCATTCCTGCTGGCGCCAGTCCAATTTGTCTAAGGACACTTAAATATTCATCGAGAGAGAGCAAGATTCTGTCTCTCCGGGTGCACAGACTGCCCTCCAGGGAGACGGGACACCTGCCTTCTCCACTCCCTGGTCCATCAAATCATTAATTATTTAAAATAACAGGAAAGAGCAAGAAAAACTCTCCGTACCAGACATGCTCGCAGCCTGCTGTTTGCGGTACTCTCTGGGGTCTTGTGGAGACCAGGGTTTGCTTCTCCCCTCTGGCAGAAGCAAGGATCAAACCTAGCTTTCCCCCTTCCTTGGGGAGGGTGCTCTACCCACGGAGCTATTGTACATAAGACAGGCTTCCCCTTTATCCAGACAGACCTTATGTTTGCTTTTCCTATGGGGGAGGGATTGGGGTTTTTTAAATTCCATTTAAATAAAAGGAAAACAAAACACAAAGCCAAAGCTCTGAGACCAGCAGGTAGTCATACCCCACCCCCAAAGAGCTACGTTCGCTCAAGAGCTTAGGGTCTTCTACCTCCCTATTTCACAGGGCAGCTGGTCCAGCACAGCACTTGGCTACAGCAATCCTCAACAATGGGCTTTGGTGAGATGGAAACCACCAGCTCAGCCCTGTGTCTCCCTGCCCTGAAGATAGCTCTGGTGGGGCTGTGCCCATGGCGGGATGTTTCTGAAATAGCAGAGGGTCTCCACATCTCCTTATCCCCCCAGGACACTGCCTGTCTCCCCACATCTCCCACCACACACACACCCCCCATGCACTCTCACAGGAGCAGCTGTCCTGGTTTGAGAGACACGGGACTATTTTCTCTTCTAATGCTTGGGAAAACTGCACTTTTAGAAGACTCTAGTATCTGAATGTGTGAAAATGTTTACCTTCTATCCAGTGAGACTATGTGGCACTCAAGGTCTCAGTGTTCTCAAGCCTGGGGTGAGGGGGAGTGAGACCTGGGCACTTGACCCAGGCTGGCCAACAGTATTATATCATACCATGAACGCCACATTTGATATAAATTAGAAAGTTTGCTGCATAGTGCTCTCTCTCCCTTGATGGCAGTGGTCCAGAGAACTTCTTGCCCTGGAACCAGACCCTGAGCTCTTCTGTTCCTCCCAAAGCCACAGTCCTCACAGTGTCTCCCATTTGCTGTCCCCTGCTGGGAGTGCACAGCTTCCTGCTAATGGGATGGGCTGAGTATATTCCTTGTGCATATTATATTGGTGTCAGGATCAATACTGGTTCTTTAGTATTATTAATGTTCATTATTTAGCCGTAGCCTATTAAATCTATTTATATTTCAACCTTTGAGTTTCTTTGTTTGTCTCCGATTCCCCAGGTGGTCATTTCGTGATAGAATTGTGTAAACAACAATAAATTCTTGTGGGTTTCTCAAACTCTAACAGCAGCACAGGGTCCCTGGGGCAGGGATGTCCTCCCAAAACTGGCCTGAGCCCAGGGAACAGCCTCATCTGCACCCTGGAGTTCACTGCTCGCTGCTGCAGATGGTGGCAGGTGAACAGCACGGGCACCCTCATGTGGTCGCCAGGATGAGCATGTGTTCACAGCCAGAACCATCACGGATGGAGGGCATGGGGAGTCCTCTAGGGAGTTCTGCCGAGGGAGGAGAAGGGTGACAAAGACCAAGTCTGTAGGCCAGCATGGTGCAGGGAGGGACTACAAATCCAATGTCACCTCTCCTATCCAGAGGCCAGCAGTAGAGAAACTCCCCTTTCTGCAGTCTGTTCCTTTGCCACTGGAAAGCCATACACAGGAGAAAACAAATCCTATTATGATTTAAGCTCCTGCTCCCCAGTCCTGCCTGTCCTCAGTTGGCAGAATCCACAGAGGCTATTCCTTTCTCCTCACACCACCTTCCTATCCATTTGAAGGCCAACCAACAGCATTTACTCCATCAACCCAAGGCGTCACTCAACATGTCACCCCATATCCATGGCAAAACTTGAGTGCAAGCGAAGACACAGAGTGGGGAACACTGGTCCTGTGTCCCTCACAAGTGGGGACTCACATATCCTGACAAGATAGATATGGGGCCAGACTCACACCAGAGAGCTCGCATGGGCTGCACTGAAATGACTGTGTCAGAAAGGATGGTCCCTGTGTGGCTCCAGAAAAGATTTGGTGCCAGGAGAACCACTGCCTTGTCCTCTGTGAAAAGGCAGAAGCACCTCTCCAGCCTGGAGACGGACAACACGGACAGGACCAAGCACCCAGTTTTGTGATTCTTTTGGGCTGGTTTGGACCTTCATTTTTTTTTTCCCTTGTGCCCACCTCAGAGCTTCCCAAACCAGATCAGATTCTCTCCCCAACCTCAGATCAGCCTCTGCCTGGTTCCTTCCTCATACTACTATCAAAATGGAAAAGACAAAAACAGACCCAGATGCTGAAACAGGAGAATTAACTTGAACTCTCAGCGAAGAGCACCCGCTCCTGCGCTCCCTGCCATGCCCCAGGCCCTGTGGTAGATGAGAGTACCTCATCCCCTGCAAACGCCAAACCCTGTAACCCTGCTTTCAGGGAAAAAAAAAAAACAACCCCAACAACCCACCTGGTATTTCCCACTGAATTGACATTCTTCTCCTCCCAAATCGGTTTGGAAACAGCATTAAACCACACACAGTTTCTACGCAGCAGCCTTCAGCCGAGCTGGGCCACTTCAGCTGAGGTGAAGGTCGGCTCCAGCTGAGGTGAAGGCCTCCCTGACCGGAATGGCGGTATCCGCGTTTTCCCCCCTCGAGTCATCCCCAAAACGGCCCGAAACCACCGCGTTTGTAGGAAGGAGGAGTTTATTTCCTTTTATTTTCCTTTAAATAACAGCTACAGAGGCGCTCTGCGGCGGCGGGGCGGCAGTAATCAGTAAGTCAGCCCGCCCTGAGGCGGCGGCGGGGCCGGGGCCGGGGCCGCGGCAGCCAGCTCTCCCGCCCTGAGGCGGCGGCGGCGGGCCCGGTCGTGGGCGACGGGCAGCGACATGGGGGATGACCTGGCGTCGGAAGGGGACATCCGTGAGTAGGGGCTGAGGCGGAGACCCCCACCCCGCCGGGGCCGCGCCGTGAGGGGGGTTCGTGTGGAGGGAGAGGGCGGGGGCGGACGCGGCCACCTCGGGCTCGGGGAGGGGGCTCAAGGGGGCCGGGCCGAGGTGCTTTAAAGCATAACAGGATTTACAAAAATCCATTCGGAAACAAAGGAGGTGTGTAAGCTCGGAACTGCTTTTGCCCCGAGGCATCCTGTACCCCATG
Organism: Scolopax mira; assembly: GCA_004320125.1. NCBI lineage: Eukaryota > Metazoa > Chordata > Aves > Charadriiformes > Scolopacidae > Scolopax > Scolopax mira. The sequence continues at coordinate 46,342 of BJBW01011549.1, forward strand.
GATGCTGCAAATAACGCCGGTACCCCCCCACCTCGGTGTTGAGGCCGCCTTTATCGGCCGATTCCCGGTCGCACCGGTCTGTCTTTATGTCCTGCAGCCTCAGGTAGAGCCCAGCGAACAGCTTTAACCCGTTTT